>MU781871.1:0-10022 GCA_026770625.1 Nicotiana glauca
TGGTAAAAAAAGTGACTCAGGAATGGAGGCCCTATGTCTAAAAACTCAACTCAGGGATTGGAGCCCTAATATTGGAAAAAAGGCGACTAGGGAAGTGAGGCCCTAGGTCTAAAAACTCAACTCAGCGATTTGAGCCTTAATGTTGGTTAAAAGGAAACTAGCGAATGGAGGCCCTATGTCTAAAAAATCAATTTGGGGATTGGAGTTCTAATGTTGGTAAATGGCGACTAGCGAACGTAGGCCCTATGTCTAAAAACTCAATTCAGGGATCAGAGCCCTAATGTTGGTAAAAAGCCACTAGGGAATCGAGGCCCTATGTCTAAATACTCAACTCTAGGATTAGAGCCCTAATCTTGGAAAAAAGTGACAAGGTAATGGAGGCCCTATGCATAAAAACTCAACTCAGGAATTAGAGCCCTAATATTGTCAAAAGGCGACTGGGGAATGGAGGCCATATGTCTAAAAACTCAACTTAGAGACTGCAGCCCTGATGTTGGTAAAACATTACTGGGAATGGAGGCCCTACCCCTGCAAACTCAACTCACGGATTGGAGCCCTAATGTTCGTAAAAAGGCGACTGGGAATGGAGGCCATATGTCTAAAAACTCAAATCAGGGATTGGAGCACTAATGTTGGTAAAAAGCGATTAAGGAATCGAGGCCTTAAGTCTAAAAACTCAACTCAGGGATTTGAGACCTAATGTTGGTTAAAAGACAACAAGGGAATGGAGGCCCTATGTCTAAAAAATCAATTAAGGGATTGGAGTTCTAACGTTGGTAAAAGGCGACTAGGGAATGGAGGCCCTATGTCTAAAAACTCAACTCATGGATTGGAGATCTAATGTTGGTAAAAGGTGACTAGGGAATGAAGGCCCTATGTCAAAATACTCAATATGGGATTAGAGCGCTAATGTTGGAAAAAGGCAACAAGGGAATGCAGGCCCTATGTCTAAAAACTCAACTCAGGAATTGGAGCCCTAATGTTGGCAAAAGGTGGCTGGGGAATGGAGGCCCTATGTCTAAAAACTGAACATATAGATTGGAGCCCTAATTTTGGTAAAACGTGACTGTGGAATGGAGGTCCTATTCCTACAAACTCAACTCAAAGATTGGAGCCCTAATGTTGGTAAAAAGGCAACTGGGGAATGAAGACCCTATGTCTAAAAACTCAACTCAGGGATTGGAGCCCCAATATTGGTGAAAAGGCGATTAGGGGAATGGAGGCCATATGTCTAAAAACTAAACTCAAGGATTGGAGCTCTAATATTGGTAAAAAAGGCGACTAGGGAATGAGGCTCTATGTCTAAAATCTCAACTTAGGGATTGGAGCCCAAATGTTGGCGAAAATGCGACTAGGGAACGGAGGCCCTATGTCTAAAAACTAAACTAAGGGATTCGAGCGCTAACATTGGTAAAAGGCGACTTGGGAATGGAGGCCCTATGTGTAAAAACTCAACTATGGGATTAGAGCCCTAATGTTGGTAAAAGGCGACTAGAGAATGGAGGCCATATGTCTAAAAATTCAACTCAAGAATTGGAGCCCTAATATCGGCAAAAGTCGACTGAGGAATGGACGCCCTATGTCTAAAAACTCAACTCAGGGGTTCGAGTCCTTATGTTGGAAAAACAGGAGACTAGGGAATGGATGCCCTATGTCTAAAATCTTAACTCAGGGATTCGAGCCCTAATGTTGGTAAAGACGACTAGGTAATGGAGGCTCTATGTCTAAGAACTAAACTCAGAGATTGGATCCCTAATATTTGTAAAAGAGGCGACTAGGGACGTGAGACGCTATGTCTAAAAACTCAACTTAGGGATTGGATCCCTAATATTGGTCAAAGGCGACTAGGGAAGTGAGGCCCTAAGTCTGAAAACTCAACTCAGGAATTCGAGCCCTAATGTTTGTTAAAGGCAACTAGGGAATGGAGGCCCTATGTCTAAATACTGAACATATAGATTGGAGCCCTAATGTTGGTAAAACGTGACAGTGGAATGGAGGTCCTATCCCTACAAACTCAACTCAAAGATTGGAGCCCTAATGTTGGTAAAAAGGCAACTGGGAATGAATACCCTATGTCTAAAAACTCAACTCAGGGATTGGAGCGCCAATATTGGTGAAAAGGCGATTAGGGAATGGAGGACATATGTCTAAAAACTAAACTCAAGGATTGGAGCTCTAATATTGGTAAAAAAGGCGACTAGGGAATGAGGCTCTATGTCTAAACTCTCAACTCAGGGATTGGAGCCCTAATGTTAGTGAAAAGGCGACTAGGGAACGGAGGCCCTATGTCTAAAAACTCAATTTGGGGATTGGAGTTCTAATGTTGGTAAATGGCGACTAGCGAACGGAGGCCCTATGTCTAAAAACTCAATTCAGGGATCAGAGCCCTAATGTTGGTAAAAAGCCACTAGGGAATCGAGGCCCTATGTCTAAATACTCAACTCTAGGATTAGAGCCCTAATCTTGGAAAAAAGTGACAAGGTAATGGAGGCCCTATGCATAAAAACTCAACTCGGGAATTGGAGTCCTAATGTTGTCAAAAGGCGACTGGGGAATGGAGGCCATATGTCTAAAAACTCAACTTAGAGACTGCAGCCCTAATATTGGTAAAACATGACTGGGGAATTGAGGCCCTATCCCTGCAAACTCAACTCACGGATTGGAGCCCTAATGTTCGTGAAAAGGCGACTGGGGAATGGAGGCCCTTTGTCTAAAAACTCAACTCAGGGATTGGAGCCCTAATGTTGGTAAAAAGCGATTAAGGAATGGAGGCCCTAAGTCTAAAAACTCAACTCAGGGATTTGAGACCTAATGTTGGTTAAAAGACAACAAGGGAATGGAGGCCCTATGTCTACAAAATCAATTAAGGGATTTGGAGTTCTAACATTGGTAAAAGGCGACTAGGGAACGGAGGCCCTATGTCTAAAAACTCAACTCATGAATTGGAGCCCTAATGCTGGCAAAAGGTGGCTGGGGAATGAAGGCCCTATGTCTAAAAACGGAACATATAGATGGAGCCCTAATGTTGGTAAAACGTGACTGTGGAATGGAGGCCCTATCCCTACAAACTCAACTCAAAGATTGGAGCCCTAATAATGGTAAAAAGGCGACTGGGAAATGAAGACCCTATGTCTAAAAACTCAACTCAGGGATTGGAGCTCCAATATTGGTGAAAAGGCGATTAGGGAATGGAGGCCATATGTCTAAAAACTAAACTCAAGGATTGGAGATCTAATATTGGTAAAAAAGGCGACTAGGGAATGAGGCTCTATGTCTAAAATCTCAACTCAGGGATTGGAACCCAAATGTTGGCAAAAAAGCGACTAGGGAACGGAGGCCCTATGTCTAAAAACTAAACTAAGGGATTGGAGCGCTAATATTAGTAAAAGGCGACTTGGGAATGGAGGCCCTATGTGTAAAAACTCAGCTATGGGATTAGAGCCCTAATATTGGTAAAAAGCGACTAGAGAATGGAGGCCATATGTCTAAAAATTCAACTCAAGAATTGGAGCCCTAATGTCGGCAAAAGTCGACTGAGGAATGGACACGCGATGTCTAAAAACTCAACTCAGGGGTTCGAGCCCTTATGTTGGAAAAACAGGAGACTAGGGAATGGATGCCCTATGTCTAAAATCTTAACTCAGGGATTCGAGCCCTAATGTTGGTAAACACGACTAGGTAATGGAGGCTCTATGTCTAAAAACTAAACTCAGAGATTGGAGCCCTAATATTTGTAAAAGAGGCGACTAGGGAAGTGAGACGCTATGTCTAAAAACTCAACTTAGGGATTGGATCCCTAATATTGGTCAAAGGCGACTAGGGAAGTGAGGCCCTAAGTCTGAAAACCCAACTCAGGAATTCGAGCCCTAATGTTGGTTAAAAGGCAACTAGGGAATTGAGGCCCTATGTCTAAAAAATCAATTTAGGGATTGGAGTTCTAATATTGGTAAAAGGCGACTAGGGAACGGAGGCCCTATGTCTAAAAACTCAACTCAAGGATTGGAGCCCTAATGTTGGTAAAAATCCACTAGGGAATCGAGGCCCTATGTCCAAATACTCAACTCTAGGATTAGAGCCTTAATGTTGGAAAAAAGTGACAAGGGAATGGAGGCCCTATGTCTAAAAACTCAACTCAGGAATCGGAGCCCTAATGCTGTCAAACGGCGACTGGGGAATGGAGGCCATATGTCTAAAAACTCAACTTAGAGACTGCAGCCCTAATGTTAGTAAAACGTGACTGGGGAATGGAGGCCCTATCCCTACAAACTCAACTCAAGCATTGGAGCCCTAATATTGGTAAAAAGGCGACAGGGGCCCTATGTCTAAAAACTCAACTCAGGGATTGGAGACCTAATATTGGTAAAAGACGACTAGAGAAAGAAGGCCCTATATCAAAATACTCAACTATGGGATTAGAGCCCTAATGTTGGAAAAAGGCAACAAGGGAATGTAGGCCCTATGTCTTAAAACTCAACTCTGGAATTCGAGCCCTAATGTTGGCAAAAGGTGGCTGGGGAACGGAGGCCCTATGTCTAAAAACTCAACTCAGAGATTGGAGACCTAATGTTGGTAAAAGGCGACTAGGGAATGAAGGCCCTATGTCAAAATACTCAACTGTGGGATTAGAGCCCTGACGTTGGAAAAAGGCGACAAGGGAATGGAGGACCTATGTCTAAAAACTCAACTCAGGAATTGGAGCCCTAATGTTGGCAAATGGTGGCTGGGGAATGGAGGCCCTGTGTTTGAAAACTTAACTCAGAGTTTGGAGACCTAATGTTAGTAAAAGGGCGACTGGGGAATGAAGACCCTATGTCTAAAAACTCAACTCAGGGATTGGAGCCCCAATATTGGTGAAAAGACGATTAGGGAATGGAGGCCCTATGTCTAAAAACTAAACTCAAGGATTGGAGCTATAATATTAGTAAAAAAGGTGACTAGGGAATGAGGCCCTATGTCTAAAATCTCAACTCAGGGATTGGAGCCCTAATGTTGGCAAAAAGGCGACTAGGGAACGGAGGCCCTATGTCAAAAAACTCAACTCAGGGATTGGAGCCCTAATATTGGTAAAAGGCGACTTGGGAATGGAGGCCCTATGGGTAAAAACTCAGCTATGGGATTAGAGCCCTAATGTTGGTAAAAGGCGACTAGAGAATGGAGGCCATATGTCTAAAAATTCAATTCAAGAATTGGAGCCCTAATGTCGGCAAAAGTCGACTGAGGAATGGACGCCCGGTGTCTAAAAACTCAACTGAGGGATTGGAGCCCTTATGTTGGAAAAAAAGGAGACTAGGGAATAGAGGCCCTATGTCTAAAATCTCAACTCAAGGATTGGAGCCCTAATGTTGTTAAAGGCGAGTAGGTAATGGAGGCTCTATGTATAAAAACTCAACTCAGAGATTGGAGCCCTAATATTTGTAAAAGAGGCGACTAGAGAAGTGAGACCCTATGTCTAAAAACTCAACTCAGGGATTGGATCCCTAATGTTGATAAAAAAAGGCGACTTGGGAATAGAGGCCCTATGTCTAAAAACTCAACTCAGGCACTGGAGCCCTAATGTTGGTAAAAGGTGACTACGGAATGGAGGCCCTATGTCTAGAAACTCAACTCAAGGATGGAGCTCTAATGTTTGTGAAAAGGCGACTAGGGAATGGACGCCCTATGTCTAAAAGCTCAACTCATGGATTGGAGCCCTAATATTTGTAAAAAAAGCGACTAGGGAATGGAGGACCTATGTCTAAAAACTGAACTCAGGGATTGGAGCCCTAATGTTAGTAAAAGGCAACTAGGGAATGGAGGCCCTAAGTCTGAAAACTCAACTCAGGGGTTGGAGCCCTAATGTTGGTTAAAAGGCAACTAGGGAACGGAGGCCCTATGTCTAAAAAATCAATTCAGGGATTGGAGTTCTAATGCTGGCAAGAGGAAACTAGGGAACGGAGGCCCTATGTCTAAAAACTCAACTCAGGGATTGGAGCCCTAATGTTGGTAAAAGGTGACTAGGGAATGGAGGCCCTATGTCTAAATACTCAACTCTAGGATTAGAGCCCTAATGTTTGCAAAAGGCGACAAGGGAATGAAGGCCCTATGGCTAAAGACTCAACTGAGGAATTGGAGCCCTAATGTTGGCAAAAGGCGACTAGGGAATGGAGGCCTTATGTCTAAAAACTCAATTTAGAGATTGGAGCCACAATGTTGGTAAAACGTGACCGAGGAATGGAGGCCCTATCCCTATAAACTCAACTCAGGGATCGGAGACCTAATGTTGGTAAAAAGGCGACTGGGGAATGGAGGCCCTATGTCTAAAAACTCAACTCAGGGATTGGAGCCCTAATATTGGTGAAAAGGAAACTACGGAATGGAGGCCCTATGTCTAAAAATTAAACTCAACGATTGGAGATCTAATATTGGTAAAAACGACAACTAGGGAATGAGGCCATACGTCTAAAAACTCAACTCAGAGATTGGAGCCTTAATGTTGGTAAAAGGCAACTTGGGAATGGAGGCCGTATGTGTAAAAACTCATCTATAGGATTAGAGCCCTAATGTTAGTAAAAGGGGACTAGAGAATGGAGGTCATATGTCTAAAAACTCAACTCAGGAATTGGAGCCGTAGTATTGGCAAAAGCCGACTAGGGAATGGACGCCCGATGTCTAAAAACTCAACTTAGGGATTGGAGCCCATATGTTGGTAAAAAAAGAGACTAAGGAATGGAGTCCCTATGTCTAAAATCTCAACTCACGGATTGGAACCCTAATGTTGGTAAAGGCGACTAGGTAATAGAGGCCCTATGTCTAAAAACTGAACTTAGAGATTGGAGCCCTAATGTTGGTAAAAGGGGCGACTAGGGAATGGAGGCCCTATGTCTAAAAACTCAACTCAGGGATTGGAGCCCTATTGTTGGTCAAAAAGGCGACTAGGGAATAGAGGCCCTATGTCTAAAATCTCAACTCAGGGATTGGAGTCCTAATGTTGGTAAAGGCGACTAGGGAATGGAGGCCCTATGTCTAAAAACTCAACTCTTTTCTTTTCTTTTATTTTCTTTAGAATATTGGGGAACTTTTGTCTCCTCAAACTTTTCTGCGACGGCTAGTCGCGTGGGACTTAACCTTTTCCATCTTTATTTTGCCTTCGTTGGCCTTTTAGTTTTTGACTTCTTTCTTCTCACTTCAATTTCAGAGCATTTGGGGCACCTTGGCTTTTCTAACCTTTGTCGAGATGGTTAGCCACGTGGGACTCAAACTTTTTCAGCTTCATTTTCCTTTATAGGCACTTCAATTAGATTTTCTCCTTCCAAGACTTTTGATTTTGAAGCATCGGCCGCCATGGCTAGTCGGGGTCGACTTGATGCCTCTGACGAGAATGGGTGCCTTTTTGCACATTAGCTCGTGTCAAACAAAAGCCCTGTAAATCAGTCTTGCCATCCCTTATTTGTATTAGTTTTGAAATAGTGTTAGACCGAAAGGGATTTAAAGAAAACAATCAAGGGAATGGAGAATGAGTTTAAAACAAGAAGTGTCCCTTTTGGGGAAAGGAAAAAAGCAGTTATCTGGAGTACATGCGCACTTCAATGAACATGACATGCCTTTTGGACTGGATGCATGATCTGTGTACACCATCCGACTCTCAGAAATTCATCACAACTTTTGCTTCAAAATTTGAGACACCTTGCTAGAAATTTGTCGATGGCGATGGATGTGAGAATTCTCTTTTCAATCAGGGGAAGCCTTTGCGAGTTCTCACGAGCTTACGTCTCTCATTTCTGTTCTCACTATTGCCTTATAGTGCTCTTTGCGAGTTTCCACTAACAAGACTGTCTAATTTTTCATTTCTCTGCTTACCATAGCCTTATTGTGCCCGTGTGGGTTTTCACCAATAAGACTCTCTCATTTTGTTTCTCTCATTTTTATTTCATCGGATCCAAGTAGCCTCATTCTCTGATCCTTGCACATTCTCAACGATTGATCGGAAGGACTTGAAAGGATTTGGGTAAAAATAATTTGGATCGAATTACAACTTTGGCACAATTCAGGCGGGATCGTCGCTGAACCATTATAACACATGCCCTAGTTTCACTTTTGGGGGAATTTGGAGTTTTATTTTTGTGTGACTGAACCCCAAAGAGAGGCTGCCTACGTATCCTTTCGAAATCAAGTCGAACGTAGTTCAGGAAAACATTTTGTTTTGTTTTGTTTTTCTTTTCTTTCTTTCGTTTCGATGCTTTCTCTTATTTTTTTCATTTCATTCTTTTTTAATTCCTTTTTCTTTGTTTTTCATTTTTCCTTCTTTTTTTAATCACACTTTTGGGTTTCAAAAGGGTAGTCAAAGAAGAGTGACCGGCTCAAAGGGTTTGCAAGAGGTGCATGGTGTTTGGGTTGGGAGAATGAAAGCATTCGCCATCCCAATCAGATAATATCATTGCTGCAGAAAACCTAAACATAGTACCTTTTACTGTGTCCGCATAAACAGCTGCTTCGGGATCATTTCCTTCGACGTGTCCCAAACACAACGCAATCTTATGATAGTACTCTTGTTGCAATGTATGGACCTTTCCAATTCTGGAACCAATTTTCCTTCAGTTGTTCAAACTCTTTGTTTTATTTCCTCAGACTTAACTTATTTGCATTTCAACTCTTGATTCATTATTTCGAAGTCTGACAGCGTTTTGGAATCTGGGAATAAAGTCTGCAAGCATGTCATGTTATTGAAATCTGTATTTAACAGAACTGAAAAGAGAATAAGAAAAATGACAAGATTAAGAAAAGAGACATTCCTAGACAATGAAATATTAATTTCATTTGATTTTTTTTTTTTTTGATTTTTGATTTTTGATTTCAATTTTGAAGATAGAAACGATTAGATCGGAAACTAATTCAATAAAGTAAAACATCCGGATCACACCCTGAGATAATCCAGTTGCACAAAGGACAACAAGATTGGCTACCGAGACACCCTTCTAATCGGGAACTTTCAGGCTTGGCAACTGTTTTTTGGCTTTTCTTCAGTTTTGGTAATGGATGCAATGCCCTTCAGTGCCGGATCACATTCCTAAACTTCAGAAATCATTCCGACCATTGGCCTGATGATGTGGGGAGGCAACAATTTGTTCATCACAGCAGGAGAATTTTCATCCCGAAAAATGATTTTTTCAACTTCAGTCAAATCCTCATGTCACGCCCCAAAACCGAGGGACATGACCGGCGCTTAACCGGAGAACCGCAGTCAAACGGACCTGGAATTGCCTTTCCTATCCCACGTGTTACCCCGTGATTCCAATATACATTATTCTTTTGAAATAGCAATTTAAGACTTAAGAATAAACTTACAACTAGAGTTTATTTCTACTTTTTATCATTTCCAACATTGATACCAAGTACTTGCAAAATACATACAACATTTACCAACGAGGACCACGATTCTGAACCGTACCATTACTACCCCAAATACTTTTGTACACCATCCACATTTTGTCTACGGAGCCTCTATGAATACTAGGAACTTAACCAAAATTTGCCGGCGACAAGGCCCCGGCTATACCTTACAATATATAATAAACTCAAAAGAAGGTGGCATGAACCACACATGACCCCAAGAGGAAGTGGGGCGCACCAATGCAACTGATGGGATGGAGAGTAAAGGAGTGCTACTGCTGGGGAACTGGAGTACCTGCTATGGAACCACCTACAATCATAACACGAATGTAGCGCCCCCGGCAAAAGGGACGTCAGTAGATTTGAATTGTACTGGTATGTATGAACAAACTTTACCCCATTAAGATAAACCAATACATAGATAACAAACAATAATAGAATCAACAATCAAATACACATGAAAGGTACAATCAAGCCAAATAAGTTCACAATCTCTCCCTTTTCACCTTCAACATTTTCACATCAATGATTTAACAATCTTTTTCATAATTTCATTTCAATAGTGATTTCGATCACTTTTCCACCGATGATTTCACAATCTTGTTCATAATTTCATTTCAATAGTGATTTCGATCACTTTTCCATCCTTATTACCT
>MU781871.1:26679-38175 GCA_026770625.1 Nicotiana glauca
ATATATATATTCAACTATTAGGGAGATTTAAGTCACCATAGTATTAATCTCATAAGTTCTTTACTCTTATTCAGCCACACAGGTCTGGTATTCCAAGTTCCCACATCAATGTCCTTTATGAGCGTAATACAACTTCGTACATTTCTGGGTCCTTATAAAGTTCGTAGTACAATGGTCTTCTCATCTTGAGTTCAATTGAGTCTCATTTCATAACTTCTTACCTCCTGTGAGAGACTTACACTCTCACCATTTATCTCTTGGTCATTCTCTCATATATCACGTGCTTATATAACCAATATTCTTTCACAGCTCAGTATCATTTACATACTTCTCGCACTATCCACGTGTGCTATTCAAGCTTACGTCTCATTTATCAAATCAATGCATCTTTGGGCGGGTAATCACTTTTGACAATTTTCTCAAATAAAGTATACTTATAGTACTATGTACTTATACTGTATATCCATATCATTTGCTCAACAAGATACATGTGCCATCTCCTTAATATCCATGTCTTTCCCCATTGGTCATGACATATGACAACATTACTTGAAATAAACGAAAGAGCATTTAAACTTACCTTGAATCTCAACTCATGAGTTAGAAAATAATATTATAGTCAAGCTTTATCGCACGATTTGGTGTGTTAAAGAAGGGCAATATTCCTAAATGTCCATGTAGCCTCCAACTTATAGATGTGGTCAACAACACATCAATAAGAAGGACTCTACTAGACATGGCTCCGAGACATCCTGGGACACTTTAAAACCTTAGGCTCTGATACCAAGTTTGTCACGCTCCAAAACCGTGGGACACGACCGGCGCTCAACCGGAGAACCCCAGTCAAGCGGACCTGGAATTGCCTCATCTATACCATGTGTTAACCCGTGATTCCAATATACAGTATTCTTTTGAAATAGCAATTTAAGACTTAAGCATAAACTTACAACTAGAGTTCATTACTATTTTTTATCATTTCCAACATTGATGCCAAGTACTTGCAAAATACATAAACATTTACCAACGTAGACCACGATTCTGAACCGTACCATTACTACTCAAAATACTTTTGTACACCATCCACATTTTGCCAACGGAGCCTCTATGAATACTAGGAACTTAACCAAAATTTGCCGGCGACAAGTCCTCGGCTATACCTTACAATAAACAATAAACTCAAAAGAAGGTGGCATGAACCACACATGACCCCAAGAGGAAGTGGGGCTCACCAATGCAACTGATGGGATGGAAAGTAAAGGAGTGCTACTACTGGTGGACTGGAGTACCTCCTATGGAACCACCTACAATCATAACACGAATGTTGCGGCCACGACAAAAGGGACGTCAGTAGATTTGAATTGTACTGGTATGTATGAACAAACTTTACCCTATTAAGATAAATCAATACATAGATAACAAACAATAATAGAATCAACAATCAAATACACATGAAAGGTACAATCAAGCCAAACAAGTTCACAATCTGTCCTTTTTCACCTTCAACATTTTCACATCAATGATTTAACAATCTTTTTCATAATTTCATTTCAATAGTAATTTCGATCACTTTTCCACCGATGATTTCACAATCTTGTTCATAATTTCATTTCAATAGTGATTTCGATCACTTTCCTATCCTTATTACCTCGGCCACCCTTATTACCTCGGCCACCCTTATCACCATAACCCACACCTTATTACTTCGTGTTGCGGCGCGCAACCCGATCCTATCGAACAACTTACAATTCACAAACAATACAACAACAACAACAATGCACATAGAACAATAACAATAATTCTCAAAGAGCAACCACAACAATTCACAAGAATTTTTGTAGCAATGAATACCATTTCCATCGTATTCAACAACTCATATGCAATTTAAGTCACCACAATAATTTCTCACAACAAGCCAAGTATGTTATTATCACAGTTGTTCCAATTGCATCATTTGTTTCTCAACTCTTACCACATAACACTTTCACAATCACATTTGGTTTATTGCCAATTACTTACACCATTATATTGGTAAAACTTAACCAACAACGTTCAAGACATATTAATCATAAGAATTCGTGAAATAGGCCATCTTGCCTTAACACCCGTGAAGCAACCAATATTCACAAATGGTTCACATAAATAACATGTACCAATTTCTCGTACTCCAAACAAGTTGACTTTACAAAGGTTAAAGTTAGCCATACATACCTGGGATTTTCCTCCTTAATGATACTACAATGTTCCAATACACTTAAGCAACTTCAATCTACAATACAATATTCAATAGGACCAATATTAGTAACAAATTCCATAACTTATGCCATTTAGGCATATTATCAAACACCCTGTAGGTATAGATCTTTACACCTCATAACTATAGTGTTGGTTCATCCAACTATCACCATTAACCAACAATTCACCCTACCATCATCCCTAACCAATTTATAACTTCCAACAACATATATATATGACCATTCATTCATACCCAACCATCAACCTTCTTAATTAACTCATTTCACAATCTCTACAACCAACACAACCTAGGTTAGGCACTTATGGCTTTCAATCATCATCCCATGAGTTCTAATGTATATATCTTACATGCATAATCACCATAGAGTAGTTAGAGATGATAGACATACCTCTTGTAGTAAGAATTTTAAGAATCCCCACTTGTGGTGTTCTTGAAGAATTCAAGGATTTGAAGGAAAATCTAAGGATTATGAAGATTATCCTTGTTAATATAAGTTTTTAGGGGGTATAAATCACTCAAAGTACTCTAAAAACCTTACCTTGGATCATAGGGATGAAGTTTGGGAAAAAATCCCCTTGAGAGAGCAAGCCCTTTCTCCAAAAATGGCTTAGGAACCCTCTAGGCCGGTCTTGGGGTATTAAAACCTTCCAGGCGCGTGAACTTTCGCATAGTTCGCGCGTTGTTGATGAATAATTTAAGGACTCAATTAAAAATATGTTATTTTTAACACGAAATGGATTCTTACACTAAATAAAAGAAAACTACCAATCAAACTAGAATGTAAATGCAACGAACTATATAAAAAGTGCAAACTATTAAGATTTACCATAAATTATTTAAAACATTGTATAACAATATACATATTTATAGGTGTAATAATAAATTTGAAATAGCTAGTCCTATAGTTGGTTTGGTTTGGTTTTTTCTGATTAAAGACAAAATCAAACCAAATTTGATCATTTTTTAAAATTCAAAACCAAAACCAAACTAAACCAAAAAGTATCGGGTTTTTTGGTCGTTTTGGTTTGGTTTTCGGTTTGGTTCAATTTTTCGGGTTTTTAAGAACACCCCTAATCATGACCATGCATGAATCAAATCTTGCATAGTTTTAGTTTGAGAAGATCGAGAATAGAATAAAATATACTAACACTTTTTTTTCTTTTTATAAAACTTAGACCATGAAAGCTTTAAAAAAAGAAAACATTTTTTTTTCGGAATTTCAAAAGAAATGCTTTAAAAGAAGAAAGAAAATATCTTTATTTTTTGGGATTTTGGATGTTGCCTCTTAATTTTCAAAAGATGGACTTTAAAGAAAAATGGTTTGCTTTTCTGTGCTTTTTATTTATTTACAAGAGAACTTCTAAAGAAAAGCAAAAAAAAATATTTTTGGACTTCAATTTTTTAAAATTTTTATGGACATTTACAAAAGAAGGACATCTAAAAAGTAGTTTTTGAATTTTTGTTTCTAATTTTTTTTGGAATTTTTTTTTTTGATAAAATACTTCAAAATGAAGGAAACCCGTACTTTGGATTTTGATTTTTATTGATTTTTCTTTTTTCGCATGAACGACATTAGAAGGAAGTAAACCATTTTTCTTTTGAAAACTTCTTTTTTTTTTCTACGAAAAGATTTTTAGAGAAGGAACTAAAAGAAAAAATGTTTGAAATTTTTTGAAAAATGGGGTCAGAACCAATGAAGTTTACCTACATATCTCATATCCTGTGAGAACCAGAACCGCGTAGTTCGGTCAATTTTGACGGAATAGGGGAATCGTGGCACTTGAAAATTTGGCTTATTTTGAAACGATTTTTTTTTTAGAATTCCGGCAGAGCTTCAGAATATTCTAAATACCTACCTCTCATTTTTTTTATTTTCCTTTTTCCTTTTTTTTTTATTTTCTTCCTCTATTCTATAAGCCAGTCAACATTCAAGCCTGAACAGATAGATATGCAAGTAGCACGTAAGATGCATCAGGATGGTCTTTTTCATTTAGGTACACATGTCCTAACGGACCCAACCCCTGTGTTGAGTCCCTAAGGTCAAATGCACGTGATACAAACAAATGTATCTACTAGGGATCCGGTATGAGGGTATGTTATTCTAAGTTCAAAATCTGGGTATGTTGTTCTAGACTTGTGTACCCGAGCGGACAACTCGAGCCGATGACGGGGCTACGTAACGGGAAACAAAGTCCATCCGGCTTAGTAACTTGTCCAAGCCTCTTTTTTATTTCAAGGTATGACACTAACAGAATTGGGACTGACGACCAACGTGCACATCCCGGAAGATGAGAAGAGAAGGGTTTCGTACCAGTTTATATATAATTCAGATAATATCAAAGCGGTAAAAGCATCATTTAGCACATTAGGCCCAAACATGTAATTAAAACTAGATAATAAATAAAGCCAAATATAACAATTATTCTATGCTCGAATTCTTGAACCCTGAACAGAACTTCTGGGTTCTTGTCCCCAGCAGAGTTGCCAGAGCTGTCACACCTCCTTTTTACACACCACCCCAAAGAATAGTGTATAAGGGAGTTTTTTTCAATTTAAGTGGCATTATTCGAAATGAGATTATTTATTCAATTTAATTCAGAGTCGCCACTTGAAATGGTTTATTTTCTGGTGTCACAAGTCAACGGTTTATTTTAAATCCCAAATCGAGGAAGATTTTGACTTTTCTTTTGATGTCTACGAATAAGAAATTCTGAAAAATGAATTCTGTTAACCCGGGGGAAGGTGTTAGGCACCCCCGGATTTCGTGGTTGCAGCACGATCGCTTAAACTACTATAATTTGCTTATTATCTGACTTTATTACATGTTTTAGCCTATGGTGCAATTATAAACATTAACAGCTTTATTTCATTATTTTTTAAGAAAAATTGTAACGTTATTTAAAACGTGTCTTGAACCGCGTCACATAAATGCACCCGCGATCCTCGACACGTTTTATCTCACATTGTTGAAATTTTGATTTGGGTCATATAAATGCGCACCCGAGTGTAGAAAAGTAATTTTTTAAATAGCGTGCCTAAAGCAACTACGCATTTTCAATTTTGCAAGGGCCATGGAAAATTCAACTAAATGGCACGCCTCGATTTCTAAGGATTGAAATTAATTAAGCGAGGGCCATGCATTTTGAGATTTTATTTTGCATGGCACGCCTCGATTTTGAGCTAGAGTTATGAATATCTTTCTAATTTTTGCTGAATTTTGCTATGTCTAAAAATAGATTGAAGTTGCAAGAATTTTCGGAACGTTGTAGTAACTTAAGGAAAAGCTCTTTGAGGTGTGTATGGCTAACTTGACCTTTGCAAAATCACCTTGTTTGGTGTACGAATATTTCGTATGTGATATCTACGTGGATTGCTTGTGAAATTCTTGTGATTTGCTTGATTTGAGTGTTTGTGGTTAAGTCTCCCAATATAATGTGCAAGTAATTGGCAATAAACTAAATGCGTGACTGTGAAAGAGTTATGTGGTAAGAGCTGAGAAATAAATGATGGAAGGAAATCGTAAATGATGCAATTAGAACAACTGTGGTAATGACATATTTGGCTTGTCGTGGTAATTATCGAGGTGACTTAAATTGCATATGAATTGTTGAAAATGATGGACAATAGTAATGATGGTTATGGAAATTCTTTGTGAATTGTTGTTGTTACTTCTTGAGAAGTGTTGTTGTTGTTATCTAATGTGTTGTCTGTGAATTGTAACTGTACGGTGGGATCGGTTTGCACGCCGCAACACGAAGTTATACGGTGTGGGTTGTGGCGATAAGGGTGGCCGAGGTAATAAGGGTGGAAAAGTGATCAAAATCACTATTGAAATAAACATTTGAGCAAATTGTGAAATCATTGGTGTGGAATTGTGGAAGGTTGAAAACATGAGAGATTCAAAACTTGTTTGGCTTGATTGTTCCTTTTTTTGGTGCATTTGATTATTGTTTCTATTACTGTTACCTACTTGTATATGGTTTGAGTTTACTTGGGGCAAAGTTTGCTCATGCATGCTAGTACAATTGAAATGTACTGACGTCCCTTTTGCTGGGGGCGCTACATTCGTGTTATGATTATAGGTGGATCCATAGCAGGTACTCCAGTCCACCGACCGAAGCTCCTCATCACTTCCCGTCAGCTGATTCGGTGAGCCCCTTTCCTTTCGGGGCCCTATGTGGCTCATGCCACTTCTGTTTTGGGATCTTGTTTTGATGTTTGTATAAGGTATAGCCGGAGAGTTATTGCCGGCATTTCCATATTATTCTTCAATTGTATTTAGAGGCTCGGTGATAGGTTGTGGGTAGTGTCGGGCATGGGAATTAATTTAAAAGAGAAATATTGATGTTTTGCAATGATGTATAAAACTTGTGATACCTTTATTATGGTGAATGAAGTTGCTAATGAAAATGAAATGGAAATCGTTATTGATATGTTTATAGAATTTTGTTAATGGAGTCCATCTCCTATTTATTCTTGAGTTAGTTTGGGTAGAATGAGACCTAACAGGCTTTCTCGGTCGGGTTTACTCAGTTGAGCGTGAGTCACGCTCCTCGGATTTTTGGGGCATGACAAACTTGGTATCAGAGCCTAAGGTTTTAAAGTGTCCTAGGATGTCTCGGAGTCGTGTCTAGTAGAGTCCTTCTTATCGGTGTGTTGTCGACCACATCTATAAGTTGGAGGCTATTCAGACATTCAGGAATTTCACCCTTCTTTTATACTCCAATCGTGCAATAGAGCTCAAGTTAGGGAGCTAATTTCCTCTCTAAGTCTTATTCTCAAGATTGATAACCTTGATGCCATAATCCGCGAGTCCGAGTGGATTGACCAAGGGCCTGTTAGGAGAATGTATCGAGATGTGGCTAGATTGGTAAAACATATCGCTAAGAAGGGAGTGTCCTTGTCCCTATTGATGTCTCTGCACCATCAGATCATGTGGTATGTCAGCATTTTACATACGTTACGTTAGAGATGTGGAGTCGAGGGGTATCGATTAAGCTATTGCCCTATTAACCTAACGTCGTTAAGTGAGTCAAATCAGAATTTATACTCAATGTGTATGTACATACCTATTGAAGAGTTCTCATAAACGTGGTCTTAGCAAGGTGTTGAAGAACAAAACATTACGTGTATCAACTCTTTGAACGAGACGCACTATTCGTGAATCTACTCTATTGTGAATCCTCTTATTTACATTCTTGTGGAATTAAGTTCTATAATTATGCCCTTGAATTGAGTTATAACTCTAGGATGGATACTTCCCACTTGCTTTTCCTCAATTTTCACCAAGGGATTATATCCAATGAATTTCTTACAAAATCTTTTTATTTAATTGGACAAAATCTACTCGTTTGTGCCTCTACATGCACCGTCGTAAAATTTACCTTTGTGGTGCCAAGTTCCATGCAAAGCATCCTAGCATTGTGATCCTTCTTAAGTCACTATTTTACTCAGTTGTGTATATGTATTATATGGTTTGAACAGTCAATCTACTCTCTTGCGAATATCATCATGAAAGCTTCTCACTGCCTAGTAACCTAAGAGTATGCCTTAACATCTATCACATGAATGCATGTCAATTGAAATGGTCACCATGTGCATACAGTCTCTCTGAAAATTGGGATCCTCACATTCCCGTCATAGGAAAATATTGTGTTTCCATAACTTTCGTGTCCACTTGGGACATCCCGCAGTAAGTAGCTCAATTTTTCCTAGTATATTGGTTGCTCGTAGCTTGGTCATATATTGCAGTTAGGAGTTAATATAGCAGAAACATGTCCAGCTCATAACAAATGTTTATCTTCTCTTTACACCTCCAACATGTGTTAATTGTCTCAAGTAAAAATCCATGAAAAACTCACTATGAACATTTGCAAACCCTCCATGATTATTCCATACTATCTCATTGGGTTCTTAGATCACTTCAAGATTCATCAAGGGTTGATAGCCTGCCGCAATTGCCGAAATTGAATGATCTCTTTCCGATAATGGATTACCTACACTTGTGCTAGTCCAACGATCTGCTTTTCAGTTTAAGTCTCGCCTTTTGGTTTTGGGTTGGCCAATGAGAAATACACCTAGTAACAGATTCGTATGTCAAAACCTTTCTCTCAATCAAGTCTTATAGCATCTCCCCATATGGCTTGTAATTGCTAGTTGTATAGAAGTGTGTTGTAATGCTTATTATGAAGTTGAGTTTCTAAACACAATTGAATTTTGTATTCTAGAGCTATAAATAACGTGACTTCATATAAAGATCTTCTTTAAACAAAGGGTACCTTCTCGTAATCTTTTTGTATTACCACCATTCCTAGTGGTTACAATGTAGAGATTACTTCCATAAGGCTCTCTCACTTCCTGTAATTTGTCTTGCATCATGTGTTGTTTACCCATAATCTTCAATGTTATATCTTCTCAGTATCTCGACTAGTTATCCAACTATATGATATGATTTAATTAACCTCACTTTTATGTACTCTACAAGTGCCCTGAGAGTGGGCAAATTTCTCCTTTCCTATAGACTTCTAATGTATTCAACTTGGTTTATGCTCGTTGGTTCCAAATGGTGCTTATTAGTTTTGCTACCCTACTATCTACTTCATCCGATAACTCTTATTGTAGAATTCATTTATGTTTCATGGCATCAAAGAGTAAGTCTTGTTGCGTTAAGGATGAGGACGTGTTCCTTTTGTTAGGATAAAAATTTATTGTTCGCACTTCTTATGAGAGTTTTTACTAAACAATCATCTACCTTCTCCACTTGTCCATATGACCAGATAGCCCTGGTTACTTCTCTGAGATAAATGCATTAAAACGTTTCATTCTTTCGAACTTATCCATATGACCACTTTGAGGTCTTGTTTTATACCAACTCGTAATGGTTTTAAGTACTTCCTTGCCATTGTTATCGATTTTCTAGGACTACGAGGGCTTGTCCCATGGGTTATAAAAGTAATGATTTTCCTTTAAGCCCGGACTAAAATTTCCCCTGATTTTAAACCAAAGTGCATCCCCTTTTTCCAAAGTCTTAAATGGGTCGGATTGGATGGGTTACGTGGCCTCCTTCTCACTCGACTTCTAGAATAATTGACTATATCATTTTCATGTGAGGGTAGTTTTACTACCCTTGGTATCATACCCCATTGGGTGGATAGGAGTGGCATTTGTCTCTCTTTCTGGAGCATCATGAATGCCTCTAACAAATACATGATTTCATCCCGATATTTAGATATCCGAGCTATGTGGTTTTACTTTAGAAAGGGATGAGATTAGATGCCTTCAGATTTTTGCACATATCATGAGCATGTTGATTTGAAAGACAAGTGGTCGTATTTTTAGTTCCCTCATATATGATCAATTATCATGAAAGGTTAAGCTGTCTGAAATATGATAATCTCATAAACGTTCAATTTCTTTTCATCCTCACGGGCATGTGGCATAGATTTCATGTGTCAAGTAATGTTAAGAGTGTAATTCAACTGCATGTATTTTGAAACTCGTGTCATATTCAAGGTGGCAGAGTATTCTTATTCTTGATAAACGGATTTTCCCTACACTCTAGAAAACGAGTGCTTCACGTACTTGAGTATTCCTCCGTAATGGTTCCTATTTCGAATGTACGAGTTACCCCTATGACTTATTTGTCTAATAATTGATGTCCTCACAATAATTAACCACGCCAGTATTGTTAGTAGTAACCTTCTGTGTCTCTTAGCATATAACCTCATGAAATGCTCTATTCAGCACATTAATGGATTCCTAAATAACTCCAGCCTGATCTTGAACTGTGTTCTTCCTCACTGTATTAGATCCATTGGGTATTGTAAGTTCAGACAAGTCAAAGATGACGCTTCACAGTGTGATTATATATATATATTGGATAGGTAATTTTATGGTCAGTTTATGATGGCACATCTTAGTAAAATTATTGAAGGTCATCAAGGGTTTAGTGTGAGTGTTAGCCTAGAGATTCAGAGTTTGGAGGGTGAGCAGGCTATTCTCCATATTTTCCCCTGAAGATGTTATGTGAGTTGATAATAAAGGTAACATAAGTGTATTACACATTAGGTTGCACTAGGAGTATGATGTTCCCCGTAACTGTTCCTCATGTACTTTGTGTTTCAATATGTTTATGTCTAAGAAGGTAGTGATAAAAGAGGGGTATAAATTGATTTGGTTGAACTATATGATCATGGTAATATCCTATATGATGCACTACTGGCAAGAATCATCGTGGCTTTACTTTATATGGATTGCTGATTGAAATGAAATTATATTCTTGTTGATGAACACCTTTGTGATTACATTAATGGCTGGTAAAGACTATTATGAACACATGATTGTTTGGTTACTATGAAATGACATTCTTGATGGTATGATGCCATGTGATGGAATTGTGGGATGTTGTTGTTACCATGAATTGCAATATCCGGTGGAATGTGAATTGTACAGTGGAAATTATTAAAGGTAAAGTCAATGGATAGTTAACTCATGCGAGGTGTCTATTTGTCATCCTTGTTAACTCATCTGGAAGGTCGAAATTGTCGTGTATAGAAAATATTTTTTCTTGATTGAATATTAATTAGTTTTGACTTGAAATGTACTATATAGGTGTTTTGATCTAAATCTGTGCAGTCCATGTTCTGGTATCCTTAGGATAATGTAGTGCTTGTAATATTGAGATTAGTATTGTTGATATATACATTGTGGTGCTCTGTCTAGTTGTGGGTGTGTTGTTAAGACGATTTTGGTGATTCTCTTGCAGGTGGATAGGCTTAGTTACAAAGGAAACTCTGCCGAAATTTCTGAAAAATCTAGGAGTTAGTCAAAATTTAGGGTCTTGAGGTAGGTGAGAAAAGAGATTTATTATATTAAGCATTTAAGTCGGAATCTACTCCTCATTCGAGGACGAATGATCCTGGGGGGGGAGAATGTAAGGCCCCGGAAATTTTGCTAAGTAATTTAGGATTTCATGGTGTCACGTAGGCTTATTATGATATTTTATGTGTTATTAACATGGTGTACATCCATTGGATTTGGTAAATATGTGTACGTCTTATGGTAAGTAATCTGGGATCCAAGGAAAGGCCTAAGTCTAAGAAAAATTGGGAAAAGACCATAATAGGCTAAAATTCCCAACGATCTTGCACTAGTCCATACTTTGAACGAGCATATATAAATATATATATATATAAGGTTTTAGGTGATGAATAACCTATAAAATGAAATTTCGGCAGAGTTTC
>MU781871.1:38262-48956 GCA_026770625.1 Nicotiana glauca
ACTCTGCCGAAATTTCTGAAAAATCTAGGAGTTAGTCAAAATTTAGGGTCTTGAGGTAGGTGAGAAAAGAGATTTATTATATTAAGCATTTAAGTCGGAATCTACTCCTCATTCGAGGACGAATGATCCTGGGGGGGGAGAATGTAAGGCCCCGGAAATTTTGCTAAGTAATTTAGGATTTCATGGTGTCACGTAGGCTTATTATGATATTTTATGTGTTATTAACATGGTGTACATCCATTGGATTTGGTAAATATGTGTACGTCTTATGGTAAGTAATCTGGGATCCAAGGAAAGGCCTAAGTCTAAGAAAAATTGGGAAAAGACCATAATAGGCTAAAATTCCCAACGATCTTGCACTAGTCCATACTTTGAACGAGCATATATAAATATATATATATATAAGGTTTTAGGTGATGAATAACCTATAAAATGAAATTTCTTTGAGTCTAGTTTCCAACGCTTCAAACCGTTCATCATTTGGACATTCCTACACAAAGTTATGATCAAATTACCAAAAGCTGAAAAAAATGCGATTCTGCGTGAAATCTGCGATCGCAGATTTAACTCTGCGGACCGCATAACCATTCTGCGATCGTAGAATGGTCGCAGAATGAGGCAGAACAGCCCAGTTCTAGGCAATGAGTTCTGCGACAAATCTGCGGCCCGCATACCCATTCTGCGGTAGCATACTTGACATCGAAGGGTTAATTTTCTAATTTTTATAACCCGACCCCATTTTAATATATAGCCTTTGGGGCTTCATTTGGGGTCATTTTCTACTGATTTTAGGGAGAGGTGAGAGCATTTTAGAGATAGAAGGAGGAACCCAACATTTAAATCATCCAAATCTTGCATCAATATTCAAGAATCAAAGAACCCAATCACAAGTTCTTCATCCAAGAGGTAAGATTCTATACCCTAGGTTTTAATTTCGAGTTTGGAGTATAAGATGGGTTGATGAGGTATGATTCTTGGGTGTATTAGTATTATGTATACATGCATGTTCAATCTAGGTTTATGGAAAGATTGTTTAACATAAACAAGTAAGATTTAGTTGGGAATGAAGGAAAGCCATGAAAAAGAGATTTGAGATTAAGATGCTCATATAATATTTGATAAAATGCTCAAATGAGCTAGAGCTATGAATATCTTTCTAATTTTTGCTCATTTTGCTATGTCTCAAAATAGATTGAAGTTGCCAGAATTTTTGGAACGTTGTAGTAACTTAAGGAAAAGCTCTTTGAGGTATGTATGGCTAACTTGACCTTTGAAAAATCACCTTGTTTGGTGTAAGAATATTCGGTATATGATATCTACGTGGATTGTTTGTGAAATTCTTGTGATTTGCTTGATATGAGTGTTTGTGGTTAAGTCTCCCGGTATAATGGTGCAAGTAATTGGCAATAAACTAAATGCGTGATTATGAAAGAGTTATGTGGTAAGAGCTGAGAAACAAATGATGGAAGGAAATTGTAAATGAAACAATTGGAACAACTGTGGTAATAACATATTTGGCTTCTTGTGGGTAATTATTGTGGTGACTTAAATTACATATGAATTATTGAAAATGAAGGATAATGGTATTGATGGTTATGGAATTCTTTGTGAATTGTTGTTGTTACTTCTTGAGAAGTGTTGTTTTTGTTATCTATGAATTATTGTTGTTATTGTGTTGTTTGTGAATTGTAACTGTACGGTGGGATCGGGTTGCACGCCGCAACACGAAGTTATAAGGTGTGGGTTGTGGTGATAAGTGTGGCCGAGGTAATAAGGGTGGAAAAGTGATCGAAATCACTATTGAAATAAACATTTGAGCAAATTGTGAAATCATTAGTGTGGAATTGTGGAAGGTGGAAAATAGGAGAGATTGAAAACTTGTTTGGCTTGATTGTTCCTTTTTTATGCATTTGATTGTTGTTTCTATTACTGTTACCTACTTTTGTATGGTTTGAGTTTACTTGGGGCAATGTTTTTTCATACATACCCGTACAATTCTAATGTACTGACGTCCCTTTTGCTGGGGGCGCTACATTCGTGTTATGATTGTAGATGGATCCATAGCAGGTACTCCAGTCCGCCGACCGTAGCTCCTCATCACTTCCCGTCAGCTGATTTGGTGAGCCCCTTTCCTTTCGGGGCCCTATGTGGCTCATGCCACTTCTGTTTTCGGATCTTGTTTTGATGTTTGTATAAGGTATAGCCGGAGCCTTATTGCCGTCATTTCCACAATATTCTTCAATTGTATTTAGAGGCTCCGTAGATAGGTTGTGGGTAGTGTCGGGCAAGGGAATTTAAAAGAGAAATATTGATTTTTTGCAATGATGTATTAAATTTGTGATACCTTTATTATGGCAAATGAAGTTGCTAATGAAAATGAAATGGAAATCGTTATTGATATGTTTATAGAATTTGGTTAATGCAATCCATCTCCTATTTATTCTTGAGTTAGTTTGGGTAGAATGAAACCTAACAGGCTTGCTCGGTCGGGTTTACTCGGTTGAGCGCCGGTCACGCTCCTTGGATTTTTGGGGCGTGACAATCATAACCTAGATCCTAACCCCATAAACTCACTTACCATACCAGCGGATTCCTTCATAAAGGCACACGCCGGTGCCATCGAAGCAACGATGAGAAAGCCCGATGCATCCGAGATTAGTCAAAGAGAGAATGAAATGCTGCGAGAATTCGCATCTCGTTCCTAGATGGAACAACAGAACTACCCCCGATCTCAGACGATTGAGCGCTGCAGGCCACAACTCAAAGCCTAAACTAACAAAGCCTGTCGATTCAAAGAAAGTTGAAATAGAACTTGATCGGTATCCTTCCAAGACCTAGTCGGACGCCCACGTCCGACACCAGTCGCAAATCAGGGTTGTGGATGACCAGCCGAGAGTCCCCCCGGGCTCCGTATACCCAAGAAGGTTCTTGTCAAAGAAACCGATGCGAAATATAGAAAGATATCGCCTGTATGCCGCAGATACGAGGAATGCCCCGAGATGCAATCTAACTCACAATGATCGGAGAATGGATCGAGGAAAATATCCTCGAGGAATCGTTAACAGAGCCAGATTTGATGGGAACACGAGGCTAGCGAGGGTGCCTCACCCATCAAGATACAATTTCAACATTGATATATCAGACATTGTGTTCACCGTCAGCGAAACCGGGGACACAAAATGGCCCAGGCCTATTCAGTCGAATCCCTCTCAGAGGAATTAGAGCTTGGTGTATGAACTGTATAATACACACGGTCACGGGGCCAAAGATGGCCACCAGCTCCAAAGGAAAAAAGATAAACTATTTAATAATATCACTATCGAGAACTGTGGAGCGATCAAGCTCGAGTTCAGTTCCGAGTAAGGAAGGCAGCCAAAAAGAACAAAGCAAATAGGCTACGACATATTACCATGATAGTGGAGGAGCGACGACACTCTCCAGTAACTCATAAAGAGGAGGGTAAAAATGCCTGTCACCAGAGAAAAGCGAATCCGAGGATATATTCCCGAGGACGCCCTCACACTTAGCAACAAAGACACCGCGACCTTGTCTCAACCTCACACAGATGCACTATTTACCTTCTTCCTTATTCGTTCCGTTTCAAATAAAACATATGCTCATGAATTCAGGTAGCTCGATCAACATTGTCGGGACGATGATGATACGGCGGCTTAGACCACCAAACCAAGTTATGCCCATGTCTTGAATCTTTGGCGGATTCCACACGGAGATCAAGATGACGAGAAGAAAGACCATTATCTCAGTCAGCACGACGGGCATAGACCAGAACGCCATGTTCCGCGGACGCACTGTGTGAAGACAGTGTCGTCCCCTCTTCGCCAAAAGATGAAATCCCCCACAAGGGGTGGAATTAAATTGTCGGCAGTAAACAACACGTGGCAAGGGGAGTGTTCACATTACGTAACGTAGCGCCAGCAGCGATATCTCCACTCTCGGAAGAGACAAAGGGTAATTAAACCCTGTCTTCGGCCAAGACTGATTAAACACAACGACGGCTATACAGAGTCCTCGCTCCAAAATAGTAGGGACATATCGGGTCTCGGAACATCGCCTGCGCACCCTCCGATAAGGTAAGACCACCTCCCTCCTTCGTTATTTCACACTAACCCGTATGTAGACACCCGACTAGGGCATTTAGAATTCTTAACCCTACCCAAAGATCCCAAGGCCTTAACGGCACCCATCACATTCTTTCCCCTCGGTCGAGCTTTTTCCTCGAAGAGGGTCTCCCCAGCAAGGCTCTTAGCGAGGCGATGTGCCTCCTATTGACGATCCGACAAGCTCGCAGGGCTTCTTTTGCAATCAACCCTGAACGCTGGGAGGCACCCCCCTTTAAGATGTTCCACTCGGAAGGGCCGGGGAACGACAAACTAATTTTCAATAGGACACAATGTACCGGGCCAAATAATCAAACAAACCATGTACTCATAAGCAGGGCTTATGGCAACACAACAACATCTATTTACGCCAAGAAATCAAAGAATATCTTTTGCCAAAAACATCTTGTACTCCAAAAGAAAATTCAGCATGCTCACCGCAAGGATCCCTCCATCAAGTATGTCCAGAAATACTCGGAGACTTAGCGCCAACAATTTGGCTCCAACATGACCTCAGGGTCAGAACTCCATTCTCGTAAGGCCAAACTCGGTCTAGCCAGATCTATTTTACATAACAACAAAAAACTGTAAGACCTCAACAGGCATGAAAAAATGATAAGACCTCCACAGGCATGAAAAACTCTAAGACCTCAACAGGCATGGAAAAACTGTAAGACCTCAACAGGCATGGAAATTTTGTAAAACCTTACTACAGGCATAAAACACAATCCCGAGGTTTAGGCTATGTATCATATTTGTAAGACTCCCGAAAGGGCATATCCTTGATGTAGATGCCTAAACTACCATACTCGGGATAAAAAACGGCTCTGGCCGAACATATATGACTATGGTCAAAATGTCTACATAAGCCAAATTAATGCTACTCGGGGACGCCCGACCATCGCTTAAAAAATCACAGGCCATTACTTTGAATCCACTTCGAAAAGAACAGGTTAAAACAAGCTATCCTCAATAGGGAAACAAGCTTCGACCATGCCAGCTCCAAATCACTAGGCTTCAAGCTACTCAGCCTACGAGCTAAACTTTTCGAGGTGCTCGAACTTCGCCACTAACAATTTTAAATCCAGGTTCTTCCCGAACCAATTACGGGGTAGGCAAAATTATTTCAAAAAGTCCTTAACGAGAGGATAACAAAGTCTACATATGCCTACGATAAAAAGCGTAAGATCCATTATCGCCAGCCAAATGAGCCTCAGGGCACACACTAAAAGGTCGCAGTAACCAAAAGCGTAACAGCCACTGTCGCCAACTCCAAAATTGAAAACTTTAGGATTGAAATAAGCTCGAGTCATAACCCGATTCGCAGACCTGATCCAAAATAGTTAACTATAAATGCCTAAGGGCACATCGTAAGAGCCATCGTCACCAGCTTCACAGGCCTCAGGGCCAAATACATGAGAGGCTGCTTTGACCCACGGCATAAGAGCCAATATTGCCAGCACCCCCCACCCCAATCAAAAAATTGCTTGAGGGTAAAAATAGTTAACTATATATGCCTAAGGTCAAGGCATAAGAGCCGTAATCGCCAGCTTAATAAGCCTCAGGTCCATGCATGTAAACGGTCGTTTTGACCAATATAAAAGCTTGAGGGTCGACTGAGCTCGAGTCGAAGCCCGACTCGAAGACTGAACCCAAAACAGTTGAGGAAGCATGTAAGAGCCCCTAGGGCAGCCTAAATAAGCCCAAGAGCTATATCAAGAATCTAAGGATTCTCATCAGCTCCGAAACCTGCCCGCCTGGTCAGAAGCAAAGCAAAGAGAGGTACATTAAAAATAAAGCTTCAAGTTTTTTTATTTACATACATAAGAGGGTGCATTCTCTATCTACAAACACGCTTTTAAGATAACACATACAAAATGGCAAAATCTATGCCACATACCCGAGGGCTTTGGCCTATCGGCCTCATCTTCACTATCCTCGGCATTGGACAGAAGCAACCTACCTCTGCGCTCGTCCTCCCTCACTCACGCCAGCTCTTCCGGGAGAACAAAACCCCTAGCGTTGATATTCTCAAGTACCCTTCTTCGGGATCTGTAACGATCATATTGTTTGGTCCACTATTGATGATCGATGTCACGCCCCAAAATCCGAGGAGAGCGACCGGCGCTCAACCGAGTAAACCCGACTGAGCAAGCCTGTTAGGTCTCATTCTACCCAAACTAACTCATGAATAAATAGGAGATGGACTCCATTAACCAAATTCTATAAAAATATCAATAACGATTTCCATTAGCAACTTCATTCGCCATAATAAAGGAATTAAAAGTTTTATACATCATTGCCAAACATTAATATTTCTCTTTTAAATTCCCATGCCCGACACTACCCACAACCTGTCTACGGAGCCTCTAAATACAATTGAAGAATAATATGGAAATGTTAGCAACAAGGCTCCGGCTATACCTTACACAAATACAAAATTAAGACTCCGGGAAGAACAGCGGCATAAGCCACGCAGGGTCCCGAAGGGAAAGGGGATCACCAATACAGCTGACGGAAAGTGGAGGATCTACGGTCGGTAGAATGGAGTAACTGCTATGGATCCACCTACAATCATAACACGAATGTAGCACCCCCGGCAAAAGGGACGTCAGTACATTTGAATCGTAGTGGTATGTATGAACAAACTTTGCCCCAAGTAAACTCAAACCATACACAAGTAGGTAATAGTAATAGAAACAACAATCAAATGCACAAGAAAAGGAACAATCAAGCCAACCAAGTTTTCAATCTCTCATGTTTTCCACCTTCACAATTTGCTCAAATGTTTATTTCAATAGTGATTTCGATCACTTTTCCACCCTTATTACCTCGGCCACCCTTATTACCTCGGCTACCCTTATCACCACAACCCACACCTTATAACTTCATGTTGCGGCGCACAACCCGATCCTACCGTACAGTTACAATTCACAAAAAACACAATCAACAATAACAATTCATAGAGAACAACATCAACACTTCTCAAGAAGTAACAACAACAATTCACAAAGAATTTCCATAACCATCAATACCATTGTCCATCATTTTCAACAATTCATATGCAATTTAAGACACCACAATAATTACCCACAACAAGCCAAATATGTTATTACCACAGTTGTTCCAATTGCATCATTTACGATTTTCTTCAATCATTTGTTTCTCAGCTCTTACCACATAACACTTTCACAATCACACATTTAGTTTATTGCCAATTACTTGCACCATTATATCGGGAGACTTAACCACAAACACTCAAATCAAGCAATCACAAGAATTTCACAAAAAAATCACGTACATATTACATACCAAATATTCGTACACCATACAAGGTAATTTTACAAAGGTCAAAGTTAGCCATACATACCTCAAAGAGCTTTTCCTTAAGATACTACAATGGTCCGACAATTCTAGCAACTTCAATCTATTTTTAGACATAGCAAGATTGAGCAAAAATTAGAAAGATATTCATAAGTGTAGCTCATTTGAGCATTTTATAAAATATTAGATGAGCATCTTAATCTCAAATCTCTTTTTTTCAAGGTTTTCCTTCATTCCCCAACCAAAACTTTACTTATCTATGTTAAACAATCTTCCAATAAACCTAAGTTGTACATGCATGTATGCACAATACCAATACACCCAAGAATCATACCTCAATAACCCATCTTATACTCCAAACTTTAAATTAAAACCTAGGGCATAGAATCTTACCTCTTAGATGAAGATCTTGTGATTGGGTTCTTTGATTCTTGAAGATTGATGCAAGGTTTGGATGATTTAAATGTTGGGTTCTTCATTCTCTCTCTAAAATGCTCTCAACTCTCTCTAAAATCAGTAGAAAATGACCCCAAATGAAGTCCTAAAGGCTATATATTGAAATGGGGCCGAGTTACAAAAATTAGAAAATTAACCCTCCGATGTCAATTCTGCTATAGCAGAATGGACCGCAGAACGTGAATGCTGGCCGCATAATGCACCGCAAAATTGGCAACCAAAACTCAGTCTGCGACAGAAACGCGACCGCAGAGTCAACAACGCGACAGGTATGCGGTCGTAGATTTGACACAGGATAGCATTTTCCAGCCTTTGGTAATTTGATCATAACTTTGCGTAGGAATGTATAAATAACAAACGGTTTGAAGCGTTGGAAACTAGACTCAAATTCCTTTCATTTGATAGGTTATTCATCACGTAAAACATTATACATATTTAGACGTGCTTGTTCAAAGTGGGGACTTATGCAAGTACCTTTGGAATCTTAGCCTATTATGAACTTTTCCAATTTTCCTGACTTAGGCCTTCCCTTGGACCCCAAATTACTTACCATAGGACATATACACATATTTACCAAATCCAATTGATGTACACCATGTTAATAGCACATAAAATATTATAATTAGCCTATGTGGCACCACGAAATCCTAGATTACTTAGCAAAATTTTTTTCCATGGCCTTACATTCTCCCCCCTTAGGATCATTCGTCCTCGAATGAGGATTTTTGAAAATTCAGTTGGTTTAAAAACATGATATGAAAGCTCCTAAATTTTCACTAACTTCGATGTTTTAGAAGAAAAAAAAATTTCGCCAGAGTTTCCTTTGTAATTTGGACATATCTACCTGTCAGAGAGCCCCCGAAACATATTTCCAAGAACCATTACACAAATCCTATCATCCCTACAACTGGTATACAATTCATTTCCTCAACACTTGCACATATTCAATCACTTGACACATTGTTGCACATAGTTTGGTCACTTCGATGAGTCCCATACAGTTCAACCAATACACTATACACATTTCAATTAATCATTACCAATCTATACTACCATTAATCATTCACTCATCACCAAAGTTCTTACAAATCTTTCATTTACCAGAAAGGGTATGCACATGACTCAAATAATCACAACACATACAATTCGTGCACAACTTACGAAGATACAATGGTAAAGCATTTAGGGGAGATATGGGGTGTCTTTGCACCAAATGAAACACAACATTAGTTTGCTTAGAGATAAGAGTTCGCACGATCACTACTAGACTTGTTGAAACAGGTGGGGGTATTTTTCTTTCATTTCATATTCCGCTTCCCATGTGGCTTCCTCAACTCGATAAAGCACCACAATATTTATATATCAATGACAAGAACCTTAGCATTATAAAAAACCACTTTATCATGATGATACCTAGGCATTGAATGCATATTTTTAAATCATATCACCTAGAAAGTACAATATTTTATTTCCACAACACTCTAGACCTTCAATGGCTCTTATATTTACAGACTTCGCAAGAATACATTCACATGAACAATTTCGACCCCTGAACTTACTTAACGAGGGTAAAGGGGAGATATTTTACATAAGCTAACTATCCACTAACTTCACCTTCAATAATTTCCACCGGGATGATGCAACATTGATCTCCACCTACTTTCTTGGACATAGACATGTGAATCCACAGAATATATGGCGAACAACTATGGAGACACTTCATACTCATAGTGCGGCCTGATGTGGAATACCCTTATGCAACCTTTATTATCAACTCACATAATATCTTTAGGGGAAAATAGTGAGAATAGCCTACTCGTACTCACCCTCCAAACTCTAAATCTCTAGGCAAACACTCACACTTATCCCTTGATGACTTTCAACAATTACTATAAGATGTGCTATCTTAAACTGACCATAAAATTACCTATAAAATATACATGTGATCACACTGTGAAGCTTCATCCTTGACTCGGCTGAACTTACAATACCCAATGGATCTAATACGATGAGGAACAACAGAGTTCAAGCTCAGACTGGAGTTATTCATGAATCCATTAACGTGCTGAGCAGAGCATTTCATGAGGTTATATGCTAAGAGACACAGAAGGTTACTACTAACAATACTGATGTGGTTAATTATTGTGAGGACATNCGCCCCTCGAATGTGATACGGGTTTCAAAATACATGCAGTTGAATTACGCTCTTAACATTACTTGACACACGAAATCTATGCCACAAGCCCGTGAGGATGAAAAGAAGTTGAACGCTTATGAGATTACCATATTTCAGACAGCTTAACCCTTCGTGATAATTGATCACATATGAGGGAACTAAAAATACGACCACTTGTCTTTCAAATCAACATGCTCAAGATATGTGCAAAAATTTGAAGGTATCTAATCTCACCCCCTTTCACGAGTAAAACCACATAGCTCGGACATTTAAATGTTGGGATGAAATCATGTACTGGTTAGAGGCATTCTAATGGTTAACATGATGCTCCGGGGAGAAAGAAAATGACACTCCTATTCACCCAAGGAGGTGTAATACCAAGGGTATAAAAACTCCCCTCTCATGACAATGATATAGTCAATTATTCTAGAAGCGGAGTGAGAAGAAAGCCACGTAACCCAACTAATCCGACACATTTAAGACTTTTGAAAAAGGTATACACTTTGGTTTGAAATCATGGCAATTGAATCTCAAACTTTAAGGAAAATCATTACTTTTGAAACCCATGAGACAAGCCCTCGTAGTCTTAGAAAATCAATAACAATGGCGAGAAGGTACTT
>MU781875.1:0-13935 GCA_026770625.1 Nicotiana glauca
CACTCACTGAGTACACGTTGATTACGTACTCATACTACACTTCTATGCATTTTTGTTGCACAGGTACACGTACACTTCTAGCAGCCTATTGGTGTTGCGGCATGGACAACTCTGGGACTAGGTGAGCTGCAAATTTGCGAGGCGACCTGCAACTAGTGTAGTTCTTTTCTGTACTTTGATTATTTATTTCCTGTCCACTGTATTCCGAACAGAGGTTTTATTTTATTTCATTATCAGTAGTCACTCATGCACTTGTGACACTGGGTTCTGGGATGGTTTTCGAAAGGTTTGATTTAATTGTTATTGTTAATTTGAATTGAAGCAAAACCCTTTTATCTGTGAAAATGGAAGGAAATTTTTGGAATTTGATGTGTTTAAAAAGGATTTTTAAATCGGTAATCTAATTGGCTGGCCTGACAGCGGTGTCCGGTGCCACCACGACCCTTAGTGGATTTGGGGTCGTGACAATAACCCCTGACCCATTCCCATCCCTCATACCCGGTCCAATACTCCATTAATTAAATTGAGCCATTTTGTTATTTAATTTGAGCCGTTGGATTTCATCATCCAACGGACCAGATTGTTTGACCTATATTCAATATACCAAAACCCTCCAAACCCCCAAGACCGACTTCATTTCCCAAGCCCACTCCCTTTCCTTCGTCTCTAATGATCAGAGACAGGCCAACCCTCCGCCTCACTCCGCCGTTGATCGCCCGCCGGAAATCTCCCACCCCGGCGGTCGACGGCCAAACACTTTCATCTTCACACGATAGAACCACCAAACCATCCCCTCTCCAAATCTACACTCATCTTACTTCGAATCACGGCCAGGCTCCTCGAATCTTGAATCTAAGGAGCTTGGTCGAACCCTAAACCCACCAAATTAGTCCCAAAATCACACCCTTGAGCCACCGGACCACCCTCGCCCCAATCCCTAACTAATTTGGTCTAAATCCAAGTTGAACTCATTAAATGGCGGATCTAGGGTTCACCGGTTCGAGACTGCTTCGACGTCGTCAGGGTCAAGTAGGTTTCTAGTTAGTATTATAGGCTTGTTTTTGACGAAATAGGCATATAGTACTAACTGGAAATCAATTTCGAAGGGTATTTTGTTTAGCATCCGAAAATGTGAGTTTTTCTAACTATTTCTTTCCTTTTTCTATGTGTTTGTTTGTCTGTTTAAATTATATCTTTGTTTGATTATTTTTCGTTTTTTGTTTTGTCAGTTATCTTCATCTCCTTCTATGGATTTATTTTCATTTTTGTCCAAGTTTTCATCACTATTCTGAATAACATATGTTATAGATTGTTGAGTCGATTGAATAGCTTCGTCGATTAATCCGTTCTTGTTTGTAGTTCAGTAATTCTTTTCGAGTTGGTTAATGTCGAATGTTTTATGTTGATCCTTGTATTCCCAGCTTCAGAACCCCGTTCAGCTATTGTTAATGTTCTTTCATTTTTGTCTGAGGTTAATTTAGAAATGCAAGTTGTTTCAAAGTTTATTTCCATGTGTTTGTGTCAGTCAAAATTGCTCTTGGTAGTTCAATAGGATTTTGTCCTATTTCGTTGGTTTACTTTGATGCTATTTGATCTACTCTGAATCCTAGCTTGTATTACTAATTGATTTTGATGAATTGGATTGGTTTATAGCTGATAAGGTGCAAAACCAAGGACAGAATAAATCACATGGGTAATTTAAGGGGTAATTTAGATAATTTAACCTTAGGGGAATCTGTCAATAATGGCATTAGGGGGCCATTAAGTAGTAAGTGGTGCACTAATGGATTAGTCAAAAGAGGGACAATTCTAAGTGGGATTGAATAATTAAAAGACAACTAATAGTGGGAGGACCAATTTGAGAATAATTAACTATCCACTAAGGCCTAAAAATCCGAAAAGGAAAATTTGATTGAAAACTTTAGAGTAGAATAAAAGGAGCTAAAACATTCTGAGAAAAGGGGACTCAGACACAAGGACACTGAGAAAATACTCTGCAAAAGCTGAGAGCTTAAGAGAGAAAATACAATAGAGAAAGAGATTCTGAAAATAGAGTCCAAAAAAAAAAAGGAAACAGAGAGGAAGAGATCGAGAAAATATAATACAGTAGAAAACTAAAAACTCTTCCATTGAAAGATCTTTGTCCTAGCTTGTTTGCATCTGAAACAGTGTAAATTTGCTCTTAAGTGTTCAGTTAATTGAGGGTTAACAGCTCTTGAGGTCCTTTTTTGAATCCCTGGAGGTAAAAAATACTTTGAGAGCCTAAGAGAATAGAGGCTTCTTTTTGGTCGAAAAATCAGTGTAAGAGAGAACTTCTTTTGAAAGTTTAAGAATCACTCTGTATGAGTGTATAACTGTTTCATTGGAAGTTTCAAGCTTCTTTCTTTGAGTGTCTGAAGATCAGAAACTACTGTTCTATTATTTCTGGTTCAATCCGTTTTTGCCTGTGATTGTTATTTGGTCTTGCTGGGGTTTCAAGTGGTTTTTCCTGAGTGTGCTATTGGATACCCTGTTACTGTTTCATTGGGTATTATTGAGTTTTAAATCTGTTACTGGGTTGTTATGTTTACTGGTTGTTGCTGGTGTTGTATGCTACTACTATTCTGCTGATCTTCCTCTTCTTTTGCTTCCCATATCAGGTACACAACTGATACACTGGCTATTGTAAGTTGAAACATGAAGCATGAATACATATGAAAGAGTGGAAGTTTGAAGTCTTTAATTAGTTTTAACCTTCTTCTTCACTGATTATAGTTAGAATATTTCATATACTGCAATTATGTAAATTTCAGCCCCCTTTTGTGTAACTGGACAGCTTTGTAGTAGTGTAATAAATAATGTTCTATTTTAGCTTTGTTATTAGCTAGTATACGTTCAAATGCATGACAAGTATAATCAGGCTAGTAGACCTCTAATTATCAGGGCAGTCTAATTTCAGCATGCAAATGGTTTGAACTTAGGATTAAAACTAGACCTCTAAGTTACCCCATTCCAATTGATTGCTTTTTCTACAACTTGCAGTAGTTTGCTTAATTAAACATCATCATTTTTATATTTCAGCTGTGCAAAACTGTGAATATGTGTAGAAATAATTAATTAGGCCCAATTCGGAATAAGATGGCCTAGGTCATGTTGAATACTACATATGTTTGGACCTGGGCCTACGTTGGCAAACGGACTGGCCATATTGCATTTATTTTCTGATTTAACGAATTGTGTTCGAAACCCGACTATAACAACTCGTAAGCATGTAATTAATTAGGACATTTTCTTTATTACTAGAGACGAAAAAATAGAAAAAAAAATGTAGTCACTTTAGGATTGTCCTTTTAAAAATAAATGAGACGAGCCTCGCCAAATATAACGTAAATTACGGGGCCCTCACATGTGTACATTTCAATATTTAGATTTCGGGACGGACTGTTTAGCGAATTTTACGGCATTCCCCAAAATAATAACGCGTTAGTCTCTTTAGGCGCGTATTAATAATTTTACTTTCTTAAACTCGGGTGCATATTTATGTGATCCAAATCCAAATCTCAACGGAGTCGAAATATGTCAATAACCACGGGTATATTGATGTGATGTGGTTTGAGATGTGTTTTCACGACGTTGCAATCAAAAGCGGTCGAAAGTTAAAATTTGCACATAAGTTAAAACATGTTATAAAATTAGATAATTAAGTCAAATATGACAGTTGAGCGACCGTGCTAGAACCACGGAACTAGGGAATGCCTAACACCTTCTCCCGGGTTAACAGAATTCCTTATTTGGATTTCTGGTTCGTAGACTGTAATACAGAGTCAACTTTTTCCTCGATTCGAGATTCAAACCGGTGACTTGGGACACCATAAATCTCCCAAGTGGCGACTCTGAATCTCTTAATAAACGAATCCCATTTTGATTGTCCTTTAATTGGAAAAACTCCCTTACCACGCCCTTCGCGGGGTGCGGTAGCGCCAAAAGGAGGTGTGACAACTACTGAGTCATACCATGAAAGTCTGGGAAAGAGTGGTAAAAATGAGAGTGCGAAGGACGGTGTCTATTTCAGATAACCAGTTCGGGTTCATGCCAGGGCGATCTACCACAGAAGCTATCCACCTTATTAGGGGGATGGTGGAACAATACAGGGATAAGAAGAAGGATCTCCACATGGTGTTTATTGATCTAGAGAAAGCGTACGACAGGGTTCCTAGGGAGGTCTTATGGAGATGCTTAGAGGTTAAAGGGGTCCCGGGTGCCTACATTAGGGTGATTAAATACATGTATGATGGAGCTAAGACCCGAGTTAGGACAGTAGGAGGCGACTTCGAGCATTTTCCGGTTGTTACGGGGTTGCACCAAGGGTCTGCGTTCAGCCCTTTCCTATTTGTCCTGGTGATGGATGTCATTATGTATAATATTCAAGGGGAGGTGCCATGGTGTATGCTATTTGCTGATGATATAGTCCTAATTGACGAGACAAGACGCGGCGTCAACGAGAGACTAGAGGTTTGGAGACAGGCCCTCGAGTCTAAAGGTTTCAGGTTGAGCAGGACGAAGACGGAATATCTCGAGTGCAAATTTGGGCTCGAGCCGACGGACGCGGGAGTGGAAGTGAGGCTGACTCCCAAGTCATCCCTCAGAGGGATAGTTTCAAGTACCTTGGGTCAGTGATTCAGGATACCGGGGAGATCGACGAGGATGTCACACACCGTATAGGGGTAGGGTGGATGAAGTGGAGGTTAGCAACGAGAGTCCTGTGTGACAAGAAAGTGCCACCGTTACTAAAAGTTAAGTCTTATAGAGCAGTGGTTAGACCGGCCATGTTGTATGGGACCGAGTGTTGGCCGGTTAAGAACTCACACATCCAGAAGATACGAGTAGCAGAGATGAGGATGTTGAGGTAGATGTGTGTGCATACAAGGATGGATAAGATTAGAAATGAAGTTATTCGAGAGAGGGTGGGCGTGGCGCTCATGGAGGACAAGATGCGGGAAGCAAGACTCAGATGGTTCGGGCACATCCAGAGGAGGAGCACTGATGCACCGGTCAGAAGTTGTGAGCGACTTGCAGTGGAGGGCACGGGGAGGTAGAAGGAGACCTAAGAAGTATTGGGGCGAGGTGATCAGGCAGGACATGACACGACTTAGGATTACTGAGGACATGGCCCTTGACAAGGGATTGTGGAGGTCGAGCATTAAGGTTGTAGGTTAGTGAAAGTTGGGAATATTTCTACAGCGCGCTAGAGTGAGATTAGACAGTTAGGAGTTAGGCTTAGGATGCTACTGATCAGCTACTAATGCAGGGCTTTATATTATAAATATTAGTATACTTTCCTCTTTCTCGTATTTCCTATATTCCTTATATTGTTGTTATTTGTTATTTTATGTTATTTCAGGTTATGTTGTCTATTTTATGTTATTTATTATGAGTCTATTGCTAGTACTAATATATCGTCACTTGTTTCTTTCTTGAGCCCAGGGTCTCCTGGAAACAGCCTCTCTGCCCCTCGGGGTAGGGGTAAGGTCTGCGTACATATTATCCTCCCCAGACCCCACTTGTGGGAATATACTGGGTTGTTGTTGTTGTACTTTAAATTACCTGAGAAGTTACTCATTCTCACCACAATCATCCAAATGAAGTATTAAAGTAATAAAATTATTATATAAAAATATACAATAGAGACATTAATACTGTAGATAAGAAGTAGAAATAGTAAAACCATATCCAAAGAGAAAGTATTCACATAGTAATCTAGTAATTAATATTGAATATATTAGATAATATCTAGGGGGAATTACGCTCCTTGTCACTTGGCTCAACAGTCCATCAAAAAATGGCCCACATTTGAAGCCTTTACCTAATATGGCCCAGGTCGCACATAATCTGAAAATTATTTTTCACCAGTTAGCCCACCCTATTTAAATATTTTTTTTTCTTTTCTTCGTTCTTCTTCTTCCTCTTTCGCGACTTTACACCCCAAAATTTCTCTACTATTATATATATTCTTCAATTCTCCTTTCAGATTTAAAATTGATAATCACTATTAAGATGAGAAGAAAAAATACCACTTAAGAGAATTATTATTTTTGGAGTTACCATTAAAGCTTCGAAGCTTCAATTTCAGAAATTGAATTTTTGATTTTGTTAGTTGTTTGGATTGGGTGATGGCCCATCGATTGGGATTGTCAAGGGGACTTCAAATCTCAAATTTGAAGTGATTTGGAGCAGATTTGAGCTAGTTTTGAGTTGAATTTCAGAAGATGACCAAAGAAGAAGAAGAACATGTGAAGCTCCATTAATAGGATTCATTTGTATAATAATGTATATTATTGTATAAATAATGTATAAATACCTCTTATATATTAATTTATACAAGGTCGATACATTATTTGCAGGTATTTGGTGGATTTCTCACATTTTAACTACTACACCTCTATACATGGTGTATCATTAATATTTTAACTACATTACTTATACATTTTTATACAATATATATATATATATACCCCTTTGTATAAAAGTACATAATACAATATAAAAGTATATAAGCATCTCTGACAAACTTTTTATATGATTTTCACTTGCAATTCTTGATTAAAACTATTCCAAATCTTCATTAAATAACTTCAAACTTTGTATACAATCTACTTAGACTAATTATAATAAGTTTAAATAATACCCACTTCAAATTTCTCACAAAATCATATTCAAAATCTAACAAGATTAGCATTAAAGAAGATGAGATTTTAGATTTCTCGCGTCTGTTTTTGAATTTTTCGTAGTTGTGATAGGTATGTAGAAACTTGAGGAAAGGGAGAATGGAAGTGTTTCACGCTTGAAGATATAAAGAATTAAAAAAACTGGAAAAAAATTCAGATCTAAGCACATATTTGCAAACTTGTAAATGAGTTAAAATAATGCAAGGTCAACTTATAGAATGCATTATTATGTAATTTTGTCTAATATCTAATGAGTAAGGTATTAAACTTATTAATATTGACATACGGATAATGGATTAATATAAAGTATAAGAATTTCGGATTTTCGGATATCCAAAAATTTGAAGTACCAAATCCATTATCCAATCCAAAATCCGAAATTTTTAAAAATTAAATCCAAAATTCAATCCGTAATCCGAAAATTCAAACCAAATATTCAATTAATTCGGATTTCGTTTTGGATTTTGGGTTTACCCAAACTATGCCTACCCCTATTTTTTTTCCAGAGTTCTTAATTAATCTAATAATAAAACAAATATTGGATCGGGAAGAAAAAGTGAAGAGCAGTAAAGTCGGTAAAAACTTACCCGCATCGGGTGTTTACACCAAAAATATAGATACATGACATGTGTGTTGCATATGGACTTCAATCATTTAACCATGGAAAGTTATATGAATTCTCATCTAATTAAATTAATTAACCATAATGAGTTAATATAGTTTGGTGTAAACATCCCGTGTGGGTAAGTATTTATCGGTAAAGTCTAAGGCACAAAAAAAATTATATTTCGGCAAGACTGATCTGAACTTTAGCTCAAATTCAAGTTGGTTTGGCAGGCAAATGCGATAGTTCTCACATATTAAAATATCAAAGGAGGACGTTGTGGATGCTCGGGTCTGACGCGACTTTTTCTAAGGCTAGAAGACTACTTGAAGACGCCCATATTTATTAAATATAAATATTTAACGAAGACCAAAATGCTTAATTTTCCAAAACAATATTTAATATTTAATATACTTGGGAATATATTTAAGTGGCTATATTAAATCAAACAATGGGGACAAGTTTTGCCATTTTCTGGCCCAAAAACGAAATTCAAACTAACAAAAAGGGAATTTGCTTTTTTTAGAAAAAGAGGTAAACAATAGAACAGCAAAAATAAAGCTTCTTCTCAGTTTTCCTCATTCATCAAAATACAGATTCTCCTCTTTCTCTCTCTGCATATATAGCGATGTGATCCTTATAGATTTTCCTCATACTCTGAAAAACCCTAATCAGTCCATTCAATTAGGGTTTGTAAAAGTAATTAATAGAAGAAAGTATTTAATACACATTCATATCATACACAAACAGATTACAAAAAATAAAAAATAAAATAAAAAATTGGCATATGCATATGTTGAGTAAATTTATAGAGTATTTGAAATTGAGGTTTTTTGGGTAATGGTTAATGGTGATGGGTCGAGAAGTGGTGCCGGTGATGGATCCGGGTCAAGTAGTCGGGTTGAAGAAGAAAGGTACCGGGTCACGGAGTTGGCTTCTGATGGATGCTTCTGGTTTGGAGACTGTTTTAGATGTTGATAAGTATGCGATCATGCATCGCGTGCAAATTCACGCACGTGATCTTCGCATTCTCGATCCGCTGTTGTCTTACCCTTCCACTATTCTGGGGCGTGAAAGAGCTATTGTTCTCAATTTAGAGGTGATTTGTTTATTTTTTTTCTTATTCGTAATCTCGAATTATTTGCCTAATACTCCCTCCATCCCAATTTATGTGGCAAAATAGTTTGAATTGTTAATTATTGTGACTTAGTAATAAATTTTTTATGTAGTTTATAAACATGATTTTATTTTATTTTTTTCTAAAATTCTATGTCCGAATTCACCTGTCAAAACTAAGGAATTGACTCTCGAAATTTGAACTATGATATATAAACTGGGACAAACGAAGTACTTTTTATTTTCATTTCATAATATTGGCATGAGATAGATTTAAATGGAGTAATGTGGTTAGTGAAGATTCATATAGCTGACCCGAACTTGTTTGAGACTGAGACACAATAGTTGTTGTTGTTGCTTGAATCCTGAATTATTGAGTATTTTATTATAATGGTGGTGTCCTTGCTGGCTTGAGGTATATTCCATTGGATGCCTGTTACCTCCTACCAGCAGCACAAATAGCGAGAAGTATGCCTACCAAGACTTAGGCAGATGAGAAGAAATATCCTAGTATTTTTGGCTTCCGATGGGATGTTAACTTATCTCGAATTATTGAGTATTTTTTTTATGACGGCAGTGCTCGGGTTATATTCCAGTGAGTAGCTGCTACCTTCCATCCTCACAGGTATTGGGTAACACTGCCTACCAATGTTTAGGCAGATGGAATGAAATCATCTAGTGCTTTTTTTGCCTCTGCTTGGATTTGAACTTACCTCTAGTTATAGAGTAGTTTTACCTTTCAGAGATTTATACATTTAGAAAATATACAGAGCTTCTAACACTTTTTATTTGTATTTGCATAATATTGGTATGCGATGATTTAAATTGAGTAATGTGGGCAGTGACTAGCTGTCCTGAACTTGTTTGAGACTGAGGTTTAGTTGTTGTTGGAATGAAACGGGTTGAAATGCAGCAAAATGAATATTGAGAATTATAAAGCCGTCCTCGATTTTGTCACTGAGACGTATTTGTTGGAATGTGCACTCTGTATTAGGAAATAATATGCAAAAGTTTTTGAAATTTGTTTGCTTTTTGTTTCCATAAATAACTATAGTAAATTAGCTAATTAATTTTTTTCTTCTCCTTTGTGGTAAAAGATGGAAGCCAATTCATAGCTGCTTTTTCCCAGTTTGCTTTTTGGTTGACATTTTAACTTTGACTTTCATTTTTCATTTTCAAGTGTCTTGTTTACTGATCGTTGCATCTTTTATTCTATTGTGATTAAGGGCAGCATATCAAGGCTATTATTACATCTGAAGAGGTAATTTATGTTCTTTTTGGCAAAGCTTCTTGTTTTCTGCACTTCTCTTTTACAAAGTTAGTTAAATTTCTAATAGTTGTATTTATGGTGTCTATGGAACTACATTTTGTTTGTTTTCGAAGTGAGGATGCAGTCACCGATCTTGTCAATTCACTTGAGGTTTAACTGTTTTAGTATACCGTCAATTTGCTGAATGATAGTCGTGCCAGCAGTTTCTCATTGCTGAGACAATAGCATTTGTTGTGTGTTGCGAAATCTTATGTTTGACTCTCATCATTTCAAGTTAGGAGTTGGGACATCACAAGGGGACAAAGGCTGGATAACGACAATTTGTGTATCATCTTTTATCGTCCAGATGGAGAGGCTCACTTTTATTTGTGTATGAAGTAAAAAAATGCTACCTTTTCTGTTTTCCTCTTGTCCCGTTCAATAATACCAGGACATGTACTTTTAAAAAATAATACAAGGACGTGTAACTGTATTCTACATATGCTGTTATAGGAAAAAGGATAGCAGGATGCTATTACAAGCATTTTGTAGAAATAGCAGGATTTAGCTTCTGAATGTGTTTAAGTCTTTGTGAATGACATGCTGAAATCTTTCATTAAGAATATCACCTTGACTGGTCTTAACTTGTAAATCTCTATAGGATACTATCGGTATTTTTTATACCATCTAGACCACATGCTCTCTAACCCTCATATTTTTATGGCATCTTTACTTTATTAGACCTAATTTTACGAGTATAACGGAAATGTTGTATATCATTGCGGTAAGAAGATTGTAAAATTGTCCTTGTCAACTTAGTCTCTCCTCCTATTTAAGGCATCCACTAATTTTGGTTACTTTCCTATCAACGAGCCTATGTCGAAACTATCTACTCGAATATGACTCTCTTGTGGTAGTTTCATTATCTCATATGTCCAATATGATGTGGAGCCCTTTTTTTTGTAGCATCACTTCTTCACCCAGTCATTCATGGTGTAGGAACCCTTGCTTATACTTTGTCCTTCCAGGCCCTTAATGTTATGGAACCTGTTGATCATCTAACACTAAACCTGGATGCCGATATTCCAGTTAATTCAGAATTCATGAAATTCATCACAATTGGATTCATTAACACACAGCAACACTCATCTTTTATATGGATTTTAGGATGGGCTATGTATTTGGAAGCTCGCACACAGGGAGCTCAGATAATTCATCATAAGTAGACTATTATTTTTGTACTGGCCGGCATCTTGCTGCAACCTTGTTTACATGGGTTTGGGACAATCTATGCTTTCCAAAACTCAAATAGACAGTTGGGATTTTGTGCTGGGATCCCTACTTGAAAAATCTTGGTCAAAGTCTGAAATTGATTAAAATGTTCATTTGAGCTCAAAACTATATCATCCATTTCGGTTGTTTCTTTCCAAATGTCCTCTTTTTTCATTTCCAGAATTTGGTCATATACATGCTGGTCCGGTCCCGGGTCCACCATAGAGAAATACCAATAGAGTTATTCGTAGAAAAATGATTTTTATCTCATGTTCCACTAAACCCTGAAAAAGTATGACAGCTTAGCTTTCCTTTTCAAGACCCGCAAAGTAGACTTTCCAACATTTAATTAGAGAAGTAGATATTCAGCAGAAAGTCTACTTTGAAATATTAAAGGTCGATTCTAATGGATTATTAAGTTTTAAAGTTAAATCCTTTAGGTTCTGAACACTTTTTATGATACTTACATATTGATTAGGCTAGCTCCCTAATTTATATTTGGTGGAAGCAACTTCAGTCAACTTTAGAACCCTAGTTGCTACTTTCGGATCTAATCATAAATTGAACTAAGTGTTTCTATATTAATCTTAATTCAGGTCTTGGTCAATCCGGGGAAGATGAGAACTGAGTTTTTTTTTTTTTCGCATCTTAATCTAGATTAACCTTGATCCCAGGTAGGACTAGAATTCTTGCTTGTACTATATTTTTCTGAATTCAACTCAACAGGAATGAGTACACTGGCCTTTAATTTTTAGCCACATGAGTGAAATCTACTTGGGATAAACAAAATTAATCTCTGTAATTAGACAAAATGAGTCATATTCGGTCCTGCCATTCTGATTTGATCCAACTTCCTTGGTTCCAAAATTTTTTATTTTTTGGTGAGGAGAATGCATACTCTTGTAAAAAGGGTGAGGTGCATACATACATCTTTACTATCTTCATAGAAAATAGATACATTTTTCCCCACTTTCGTAGTGGGGCCGTACTGGGTATGTTGTTATTGTTGTATAAAAATTACATACATCTTTACTATTGCTGGCTCATTGAAATTCCATGTGGGCAGCTAGATCTGGTTATTGTGGATATTCGCATCAACTTGTAAACATTGAGTAACTTTTGTTTATTAAACCAGCCCCACATATAAGACTATTTCTAAATTTTCTAATGGACAGGTTCTTCTTCGAGATCCATTGGACGATAATGTTACTCCTGTTGTTGAGGAACTTAGAAGGCGGCTGAAACCAATGAATGCAAATCGTGAAGATCAGAGAGAGGAAAAAGATATGAATGTTCAGCATGATATTGAAACAACTGAAGAAGATGGTTTTCGTCTTATCATTCTCAATTTTCTGTACTTGTGAATTTCTCATATTCGATTCTCAAGCTCATGCTTCTCATTTCTTTGTATATTATTCATGTTCTTTTGGTGAGTATGCTGACTCTTTTTCTTGTGCCAAACACAATGCAGAGTCTCCATTTGAATTCCGAGCTCTAGAGGTCGCTTTGGAAGCCATCTGTAGTTACCTTGCTGCTCGCACATTAGAATTGGAAACTGCTGTTTACCCTGCTTTAGACATGCTAACATCAAAGGTCTGTGTATGAAATATTAATCTGTTTAGTGTTTACATTGTTACATTTGCATTACAGTATGCTAAACATAGGTCTTCCATCCCTAAAGGGAAAATCCTTCAGTAAATACTCTTATCTTTTCTTTTTTTTCCTTGTTTATCCTATATTTCCAGTTATATTTTTATTGATGACTCACAATCCCTAACTTTTCACAGCACACACATTAACGAAAAGATAATTTACATGTCTATTTGTGCATGTGTATACCACACTTGTGGGATTTCACTGGGCGGTTGTTGTTGTTGTATTTGTGCATGTGTATGCTGGAAACTTTCTATTTCAACTTTCAAGTTTTTTAGTTGTCTATGTGAACCAAGATCCTATTCTTTGTCTGCTTTTTCTTTTTCTTTTTGTTACCCTTTCTTTTTTATTTTGGCCATTGTTATCTTCTCAAGAAAACAAGACACCATAAAATTCAATTAGGAATTATAAGGTAAAGAAAACGAGACACCATAAAGTGTTGGACTGTCTCTACCCTAGATAACACTTTATTATTAACAGTAAATAACATAAAGGTAATTCCTTTTTATACAGTAGAAATTGTAGTTATTTTTATTTTTGTAAATTCCTTGCCATATGAAATATTCTTTGGACTCTCTTCTACTTCTTTTGAAATGAGGGACGATTGAACTATGCCCATAGAAAAGTCTCATTACTTCTTACTTCTTTCCGCTATTGTTAATTATAGAATGGGTGTCCTTCATATGCATGTTCTATCACAGAAAACTTTTGATAGCTTTCGGAGTAAAACATTGTCATATTTACTTCTTAAAGGATAATAGGATGTCAATTAGGACAGGCCATACTACCTCATCACAGACTAATAAGGCATCTTCTTTTATTTTAACCCCCCCCCCCCCCCCCCCCCCCCCCAAAAAAAAAAAAAAAGGCAATTACAAAATATGATAGTAGAAATATCAACATAGAATTGTTGCTTGAGACTGAGTCGAATTTTCATCCCATACCAAAAGCAGAAATTCCTTTATGTACACTTTTTAGTTTTAACTCAGTTTCTTTGTATTGGCTATTTTTTTTCACCATAGTTTATTGATCTCCATCTATTAGAAAGCAATTATTTTTTATTCATTTTTATAAGAGAAATTCTCAAATACAATAGGGAACAAGGTTTGAAAGTCGACATATTATCGTCGTATCCTTTCTACCTTCTTCCACTTAATTAATTTCATATTTTTATTTACGACAGAGTTTCAAGCCGTGACGTGCACCTAATTCACATATCACGTGTTGTGAAGTTGCCACTAACCCAAAGTTCTAGGAATTTGCTTTGTATTTCATTATTATATGGATTTTACAAAAGAATTATAAGAGTCTTTTAATATGTTTTGGCTTTAGGACAC
>MU781875.1:14084-32911 GCA_026770625.1 Nicotiana glauca
CTCTGTGTATTTCAATGGTTCACGAAACTTACAAAAAGAGCTCTTTCTTGCTCAAATATCGTTCCCTATTGGACGAATGCATATAATTTCTTCTTATAAAAAAAGTAGAATATATATTGTTTTCTAGTTTTTGGTATTTCAGTCCCTTCTGGTGTTTTTTTGGCATCTTGGACATTGCATCTGTTTCCTGCGGTTTGTCCTTGTAAAGTTTTGTTTGGATCCCATGGGATAGCTTAGATGCTAGCTACTAACATCAACAAGTTTGGTTTTGTACTGCATTTGAAAGTTCGAAATGTTTCTTTTCATGTTAAGAATCTTGAGATTCTTTTCGTTACGTGGTTCCCTTTTCTTGATCCTCACCCTTAATCTCCTGCATGCACATATATGTTGATGTCTCTGCGTCTGCAATCTTTAGAAGGTTAATTGCTAGAGTTTTATCTGTCTTTCATGGGGTAATTTTTCCCAAATAATGTTTAATGCAGATTAGTAGCCGTAATCTGGATAGAGTGCGGAAATTAAAGAGTCAAATGACACGGTTGACTGCTCGCGTACAAAAGGTTATGTCTTACCTATTATTTAAGTGACATTGACGTTAACTTTCTTATTTACGTTTTCATTTTTATTAGTGTGTTTTAAGTAACTGAACAATATTTCCTTTGAACTTGTTTCTCTTCGGATTTGTGAGGATATTTTGTTAAAAGAGACATTTTATAATATAGCTTTATTTCATTAAAAATGTCTCTTCATGATTGCTGAATCCAGCCTTTTTTCCATATAAACATATGCTGCTAGGATATCTAAATTTCTTGGAGATAGATCAGTGTCTAGAAGCTGCCACCTCCGCACCAGGAAAAGGGGGGAAATAATAACTTGGTAATCATCTTAAATTTAGCAAGAAGAAGTTAAATGTTCATACATGATTAACATGTAGATAATAGAATCGCGACCCATTATATGAAACATACATCCTTTTTCTCCATTTTGGTATATTGTTTTGATGACCAAGAAATCTGCTGTTTCATCCTCAAAACTTGGTGGATAACGGGATTCGTCACTCTTCTCTACTGAAATGCCAGACGTGGTGTTACCACTAAGTTTTTTAAACTCGAAATGCGCTGACAACACCTCTCGTGCTGTACTTTTTTGCCTGAAGCAAAGCCTTGGGGCTCCACTCCATTTTGATATACTATGTGAATAGCTTCAACTTACGCGTGCCCCGTGATTTCTACTCTTATTAACAATAATATCTGTGATGGAATGATTTTATTGCAGTTGGATTATTGCGCTCCTTGCATACTCCAAAGTGTTTTGTCTTGTCAATATTATAGTTCTCTGTTGAATTTAATGTACATATCTTTATCATATTCTTTTTACTATTAAAGACCTGTTAGAGTGTGTTTGTCCTTCAATTTAAAGGGTACCTTTTTTAAAGGTAAATGGACTTAAGATTTAAACTTTAGGTAAAAAGAGCTTTTTTTGGATTAGTGGTTAATGAGGTTTGATCTCATTTAAAACTAAAAACATTAATAACAATAACAACTACGCCTCATCCCCAAGCAAGTTGGGGTCCAGCGATATGAATCCTCATTTCTTTCATTTACCTCGACTCATCATCATCATTACCAAAATAAAATAAAAGTAAGTAATAAAGATAAATATATAAATAATAATAATAATTATAATAAATAGAAGTTCTCCACCAAGTCTAGAACCTATTCCCAATCACCTATATGAAGTTTTCTCTTCCATTGTGCCCTATCTTTAGCTAAGTATGCATTGATTTCAAGGAAAACTAAAAACCCTAAAAGTTCTTTTATTTATACAAATGCCCCTAAATATAAAAACCAAAATTCCACCCAAAAAGAAAAAGGAAATCCTCAAGCGTTTCTTAAACAACTCAAAAAAGAAACCACATGATTTTTTAAAAATAGCAGGATGTTTATGATAAACAATCTGTGGTTGTTTAAACAAACTGTGTGGTTGTTTAAACAACCTTTAAAAGAAAAGGAAATCACGTAGTTTAAAAACACAGGTTGATTATACAGTTGTTTAGACAGACCTTGTATTTGTTTAAACAACCGGCAGAATAGATTAGCAGTGTTGTATCAACGCTCCCACCTGCCCTTGCAATCCTTTGGTCCGCTGTGCACTGAACAGTCATTAACTCATTATGGTTGCTTCTTTATGTACTTAATTGCAGGTGAGAGATGAGCTTGAGCAACTTCTGGATGATGATGATGATATGGCTGACCTTTATTTGTCAAGAAAATTGGCCGGTGCATCACCTGTAAGTGGATCAGGTGCAGCCAGTTGGTTTCTTGCCTCACCTACCATTGGCTCAAAGATATCCAGGGCTAGTAGAGCTAGTATTGCAACATTTCGCGGGGATGAGAATGATGTTGAAGAGCTTGAAATGTTATTGGAGGTAAACTTCTTCTAAGGGCATCATGTGTTATACCTAATAGAAGGAGAAGTTGAAAAAAGAAAGCATGCTTCTGAGAAAGCATGCTTCTGAGCCCTACTTACAAGAAATGTTTTTCTTTCTTGCAGGCTTACTTCGGGCAAATTGATAGCACATTTAATAAACTAACTACGGTATGCAAGTTTTGCCCTCTTGTGGAGTTGGATATATTAAGCTGGCGAAGCCTTTTAGAACCTTTAGTCCCTTGTGTGTTTTTGTGGATTTTATGTTTGACAGTCTTCTTTAAATTTGGTCAATGTGCTTATATAGTAGAGATACAACATTATTTCAGATGGCTATAAGAGTCTTTAGTGGTTGTAGCATGCTTGCCTCTGAAGTTCCATTGTTAACGATTGAATAGTGCAAATTATCGGAGGGAGCAATCAAGTCTCCTTATGTTTATATATAGATATTCCTTCTTTATGAGCCCTGAATTGTTATTGCTTTCTTTTACCTTTTCTTTCATGAGTAAGATACAAAGAGTCTTGAGATACACTACAAAAATCAGGTCAAATTATTCTGACTTAAGCAAATGTTGAAAAATGAAGTAATTGTGAGAGGGTTGTGATTCTTGTGAATAGGGAGGTGACCTTCCATCGTCCGAGTAATGGGATCTCTATGTGGACTAGTGTTTGTTACTTTCATTGAATCCCTTCATTCAACACTATGCCTCTCTCTTCAGTTTCCTGTACTTCTTAGCATTTGTTACTAATAATGGCCTTTCTGACATGTCTACTAGATGGGTGGAAATGCAATGATCTTTTAGATTTTGTTCTTTGGAAATTTTCAGTGCTGAGTGACATGTCGAGTGTTCTTTATCTTCATTTTCCAGTTAACATTTGTCTATTTTAATTTGCAGCTACGAGAATATATTGATAACACAGAAGATTACATAAATATTCAGGTAGTTAAAATGCCAAGATAATTTTCAGTTTGATGTGATTCATCTGAATACGTAATGATGTAAACCTTATGCTGCTTATTTCAGCTGGACAATCATCGAAATCAGCTCATTCAGGTGCTCTCCTTTGGAAATATCTAAATCCCCTACCTATCTTTCATTGTATCTCTTTTCAATCTTGTTGAATCTCACGATTAGAGTTGTCTCTATGCTCATATGTGCTCTCGTCATTTTGGCTGCAGTTAGAACTTTTTCTCAGTTCCGGAACTGTGTGTTTGTCTATCTACTCTTTGATTGCTGCGATTTTTGGGATGAACATCCCATATTCTTGGAATAAAGATCATGGTTACATGTTTAAATGGGTAAGTTTGACACTTTGTGGTGGCTGTCGTTAATATGATTGTCTGAGTACTATACCTGATGGGAAAAAAACACACATTATTTGGTTGATGGATGGTTTAATGCTGTGCAGGTGGTAATCATTAGTGCTATCTTCTCTGCCGTGCTTTTCATATTTATAATCTCTTACGCTCGTTTCAAAGGGCTTGTTGGGTCATGAGGTCTATCGAGTGAAGGCAGATGCGATGGCGGGCAAAAGCTTTTGCCCATGTCTAAACACAATGCGGATACATTTGATGGCCCATCTGAAAGGGAACCATACAGCATCCAAGCTGTGAATGGCCATAATTTTTTGTAAAATCATGACATTTCTTCATTGTTATTGGATAAACAAGCTTGAGATCTACTGCAGGACTTACTCTGTCATATTCTTGTAGTATATGAAAGCTTCACAATTGTACTTTGTGTTAATAAGAGTCAAAAGCTCTAATTAATTTTGTTTTGTGGAAACAGATAAATACTGTTGATTCAGTTATGCTTTTGGCAATTTTTTTATATCGTGTTTTCCGGAAAGAAATAGAGGAAATAGTTGCTTTGAATTTATCACCACACTGTAAGTGGTGTTAAACCGATGACTTTTAGCCTCATCTGAACCTATGACTTCCGACACGGCATATAAATATATACGTAAAAACCTCTTTGCTCCAGGTGATATGCTTTTTTTTTTTCCACATGGCAAGGAGGGAAGTCCAATTAGACGCTAGTGGCCACAAGGCCACCAAAATTCAAATGAGTGGCACTCGTGTTTGAATTGTGATATCTTTGATCATTTATTGGTCGTTTATACCTTCTAAGAAAAATCCAAGGAATAGTACTTATTTCTTTACATTGCGTGAATAACAACATAGACATTGCCTCATAATATGTATTAGTGATTGTCATATATTGAACAATAATACATACATTGTCACCCAGTAAATAATAGTACATGGATTTTTGCTAGGATTGCCTATTCAAAGATACTTTTATCTTTAGATGCTATTCATGTCCACATTTGGCTAATACATATTATTATTATCTCATTCAATCTTGTATAAAATAATACACGGATACTAACTAAACATTGCACTAAGTATGCAAAGATTATATCAGTAACACAATGCCTACAACGTATCAAATATAGTCTGGGAAAAAACTGTGGAACTGTTTTACATAAATTAGTAGCAATTCCAGTAGAAGCAAATATTAAATAAACAGTGACACTGCAAAAACTGCCAATTACACCAAACTCCTGAGTAATGAGGGAAATTTTACCATTAATTCAAACTTCACACTCTAACATGCATTGCATTTCTTCTGTCAAAGCAATCTTTAGAACGTCGTCGTAGATGACTTAAAATGAAACTTCCCCCTTCGGATGGTTCCGTGCTCTCTTCAACCAGCAGATTTAGCCTTGTCAATCCTCACAGAAACAAGATCAATAAGGTTTGGATTGGCTTATTTTCCTGATCGGCGCAGGAATTTCACACATGATGCTTCGTCGTGCCTATTATTTGGGGAAGATACAGATTCACCGAACTATCGAAACAACTAAATGAAAAAAGAGAAACAAGCACTGTACAGCTTGCGAAAAGTCAAGGCCAGTGGGAAGGCTAAGTTCTAACGGAAAAACAAAAGGAGAGAAGATATACAAGATATTCTTATCTAAAGGGTACATCACTCGTACATTGATTATCTGAAATACTCAAGATTCTCCAAACGTTCTCTCCTGGATAATCTGCCCGAGTTTAGCGTACACAGCTAGCTGCTCCTCGAATGTGAGGTTCAGTATTATCTACATCATTGCATAAAAGAACATTTAGCACTAAGATTTATATTTCATCAGAGATATTGTTGGTATGTGAACTTGAGAAACTTACCTGATCCAAGATCATCTCAATTGACAAGTTCTGTGGCACAACAAAGGACTGATGATAGATATATGCAAACACAGCCATCACCATCTGCACAAATATAACTCGTCACGAAAAGAGATTCGCTATCTCAGCAATTCAGATTAGAACTACAAAGTAAAACTGCTGAGGGAGGGACGTTATGCAAGAGGGAAAGGTGAAGCACAAGACAGAATACTGAAAATAATAATTCTAGTAACAACGTAAGAGGTCGAAATCAGTATGCATCATCTCTTAGGCTGAACCTGCTAAATTATTGTTTGTCAGGAACAGGGTAAGAACCTTCCATTGGTTACCCACTTACACCCTTCAAGTGTCGGTTCTTTATAGATCCATTACGTTATCCAGGTCTTTCTATTGATAAATAGACCTAATGAGAAATGAATATTTATTTGGTTTCAAGATCTATGAACAAGAGAGAGCTTGGCATACAAGCAATTACGGATGATATAACTAGTAAATGCATTCCTCCCCACGTCAACATGTTTTATTGTTTAAGGGGTATTACGCCAACCATACTGAGGATTTGCTTCTGTTCAACACATAATGTGTCCACACCAGCTTCCACATAAAGACAAAAATGTAAAAGATGCCTTCCTCTCCTAAAAACTACACCCCTTCCGGGAGGAGGTTCAGCATCATAACGAAAAGGCTTGACACTGGATTTTGCAATATTTATATCAGTCAACATATTAAATCACCAAGTCATAATTCGGTAGATTCTTTTACAGACTATCCTAATTCCTAGTTTAGGGGACAAGTGGAAATCAGGAAAAATTATTACTGCAAGAATTGAAAATTTATCAAGTATTTTAAACAAGTCAAATTTTTGAATTTAACAGTTCAGGAAGATGATTGAAATGGAAGCCAAGCAACTTCCCATATTTGGATCCATCAAACTAGAATTGCATGTTTCCAAAATTCGCGACCCTTTTTCTTGGACAGAGCTAAATTTTTCTTGATTTAACTTATATTGTACATTATTTCATGAAGTCAGGGCAAGAGACTAGTGGAGGACAATTTTATAGCCCAGACATGTCAATCTGCCAAAAAGGATCCTTTAATCTCAATAATACCCGTCCATACAATAGTTCAGAACCCATATTTAATGGTAGCTCACCTGACAGTCCATTCTATCTGTCATACCGCCATGTCCAGGTATACTATCACCAAAATCCTACAGCGAATAGAAAGACAGAAATTATATTATTCATTGGTAACAGTAAAGGACCTAGTAAGGCATCTAGAAATTAAGACAACAATAGTGAATATCGTACCTTGATCTTGAAGGCTCTCTTAAAGCCACTAGCAAAAAAGCCTCCAAAAGGAGCTATAATTGATGCAAACAATCCAAGCAATAAAGCATGCCATTGTACAGGCAAAACAGCGATCTCTCTCGAAAGAAACTGCAGAAATAAGAATCAAAGATAACTTCGGTTTATTATGCTATTGGCTGAAAAAATCTAACATTTCTAATTCAGTACAAATCACTTGATAATCTCAAATAGAGTATTAGAACTTAGAAGTATCAAAATTATAGTAATCGCGTTAGTATCTCGTGAATACTTTCAAATCATTCATAAAGTTAACATGCCTACCCCATTTGTTGTGTTGTAAAACAGATTTCTTTTAAACAAAGCAAAAGCAAAAGCAATCTAAGAAAAGCCCAAAAATAATTCTCCTAAAACCATATCAACCATTGCTAAAGCCAACAGAACTCCAGAACACACAATTGAGTTAAGCAAACATAGTTGTTTCATGGTCTTGTCTTGTAAGAATTTATGCTTTTGCATTTTTTACTTACTTGCACATCATGATATGTTAGAAATGTTACCAAATTCATAGAATTTTAGGTTTGAATTTAGATTAAAATAAATCCTTACCCAAAAAAAAGAATTGAAATAAATGAAAGGTTAGCCCATCCAAGCCTGCAGCCCGCTAAGGGCTGGGTTAGGCTGGCTATTTTAAGGCCCTTCTGAAAGTGGGGCTGGCCCTTCCTAGCCCATCAAATTCCATGGCTTGTGAGGGCTGGGCTGGGCTAGCCCATTTTGACAGCTCTCCTGCTACCTCCCCACCAACACAAGTACCCCGTAACTCTGCCAACCAAAGTTTAGGCAGATGGGAAGAACCTAACATTTTGTCTCTATTGGAATTTGAATTCTGATCTACTCTCAGTTAAATATTTTAATTTTTTTTTAAAGAATATCCTAAAATATTTATTGCTTATCAGATAAAGAAATATTGATTTTGGAACATTAGTCAAAGTAGATTCATTAATTAGTTAAAGCAAAAACACCTTTTAGAAATTAGAACAATGGAACTCATCGCTTAAACAATTAACAGCAATTCAAGATAATGCATAGTATATATATGAGTAATGTGTACGTGCACACACACACATAATCACAAACAAATCTTATTGCAAATTCATATTTAGTTTCAAGAACAAATTCACGAGGAAAAGGGAAAAAAGGTGGATGCCTCCTAAAGAGTAACAGAGATGAGCAAACCAAACGCACGCTCGAGATGATTAAAAGAAAAGCTTCTGCGATAGAACAGGTCTGTAATAGTACTGGCAAGAGCACATATAAATGCAACTTTAAGTTTCCAGGGCTGACAGAAAAGTTACCCATGCAGGAAACCATTCTGGTAAAGTAAAATATTCTGGTTTAAACAGTGGGCCAGGATCACAATCAAGCCAACCAGTCGATAGGTCCTGCATCACAAAATATGGAAGTTACGCTTTTAGAAATTGTGCAGCTAGTCTCCGAGCCAATTGGGAGAAACTTTACCCAGGAATATTACCTTTCTAGGGCATGTCAGCCACTGGAAACGACCAAACATATTCGCAAGCTGAGAAAACAACAAACAATGATTAGAAAATCTACAAAAAGAAAACCACATATACCCTTCTCAAACACTGTTCCGAAGAAAAATCATTCAGTGTGTTGCTATAAACATACATAAAAGCTACACAATTTAAGCATGAGAATTTTAACGAGTCTCACATGAGAAGGTGGCATAACCACTTAAGAATAGGATAAAGAAAATAGCCCCATCATGCAAACATTCCAAACTGAAGGAAAGACCAATGTGCACTACACTTTGCTTTTGCACCAAATAACAGTTACCAGAAAGGCAGAGATAATGGTTGTAACAGATGCTCCAATGAAGCCTTCCCAAGTTTTTTTAGGCGACAATTTGATCAAAGGAGTTCGTCCGAAGAAGAATCCGAAAAAATAAGCAGCTATATCATTGATCACGATGAGAGAAGCTGGAAGCAGGAACCTGCATTACAATGAATCTCTATTTGAAGTTCTACATCCATGTTGAATTTGTTGCATGTTCAATTTAACAAAAAAAGAGAAAGAAAAAGAAGATAAATAAAACAAAAAGGAGGAGAGTAATACAAACATGGGACAATAGGTAAAGCAATAACAATAAAAAACTACTACTCAATCCCACAAAAAGATTGGATCGGCTATATGAATCCTCACTTCTCCATTTAAGCTCAATTCATGTCATCATCATACCAAATAAAATTAAAGTGAAAAATTTAAGTTAAATAATGCATAAATAATAGAACTAACAATAACAATAATATTAGAAGTTCTCTAACAAAATTAAAACTTATTCCCAACTAGTAAATACCGCTTTATGCGGATCTTTTCTTCCATTGCGCCCAATCTTTACCCAAGTCTGCATTGATTTCAAGAATTTACCGTTCTTTCGAGACAACTTCTTTCCATGTGATTTTAAGTCTACCCCATCCCTCTTTATCACCTTTACTCACCATACTCCGCCTGTGTAAGATGGGCTCACATTGCCGGTCCCAAGATCGAACAGAGGAGGGTTGTGGTAGGTTGCAATAACTTCTCCATTTAAGCTCAATTCATGTCATCATCATACCAAATAAAATTAAAGTGAAAAATTTAAGTTAAATAATGCATAAATAATAGAACTAACAATAACAATAATATTAGAAGTTCTCTAACAAAATTAAAACTTATTCCCAACTAGTAAATACCGCTTTATGCGGATCTTTTCTTCCATTGCGCCCAATCTTTACCCAAGTCTGCATTGATTTCAAGAATTTACCGTTCTTTCGAGACAACTTCTTTCCATGTGATTTTAAGTCTACCCCATCCCTCTTTATCACCTTTACTCACCATACTCCGCCTGTGTAAGATGGGCTCACATTGCCGGTCCCAAGATCGAACAGAGGAGGGTTGTGGTAGGTTGCAATAACTTCTCCATTTAAGCTCAATTCATGTCATCATCATACCAAATAAAATTAAAGTGAAAAATTTAAGTTAAATAATGCATAAATAATAGAACTAACAATAACAATAATATTAGAAGTTCTCTAACAAAATTAAAACTTATTCCCAACTAGTAAATACCGCTTTATGCGGATCTTTTCTTCCATTGCGCCCAATCTTTACCCAAGTCTGCATTGATTTCAAGAATTTACCGTTCTTTCGAGACAACTTCTTTCCATGTGATTTTAAGTCTACCCCATCCCTCTTTATCACCTTTACTCACCATACTCCGCCTGTGTAAGATGGGCTCACATTGCCGGTCCCAAGATCGAACAGAGGAGGGTTGTGGTAGGTTGCAATAACTTCTCCATTTAAGCTCAATTCATGTCATCATCATACCAAATAAAATTAAAGTGAAAAATTTAAGTTAAATAATGCATAAATAATAGAACTAACAATAACAATAATATTAGACTTTCTCTAACAAAATTAAAACTTATTCCCAACTAGTAAATACCGCTTTATGCGGATCTTTTCTTCCATTGCGCCCAATCTTTACCCAAGTCTGCATTGATTTCAAGAATTTACCGTTCTTTCGAGACAACTTCTTTCCATGTGATTTTAAGTCTACCCCATCCCTCTTTATCACCTTTACTCACCATACTCCGCCTGTGTAAGATGGGCTCACATTGCCGGTCCCAAGATCGAACAGAGGAGGGTTGTGGTAGGTTGCAAACAGCGTAAAACTTGCCAATTCAAAACGAGTCAGGCAAACAATATTATGTTCCCCAAGAACTAAAAGATACCCTCCAAGCATTTCTACTAGATACATTCACCAACAAGAAACTAGAAAGAGAATAATACTTGAACTCTTGAAGCTTGGACACAATGATTAGTTTCCAAGACAAGGCAGATAGAAATCTCCAATAAGTACAAGAGAGGAAAGGGCCGGTAGACTAGGGTAGTTATGGTAGGTTGATTTATCAGTGAATACAACAATTTCATTCTCTATTTGAGGTGGATACAGCAACTACACTTCAACCGCAAGCAAGTTGTGATCGGCTATATGAATCCTCACTATTCATGTTACTCCATTTTAAGTTCACCCCAAACCACTATTACCTACGGTGGATAGAGGAAGAAAAACAATAATATCTACAAACTGAAGGTGTCTTACCAGAAAATTCCCTCAAAAATATTGGCAACAGTGAAAGCGGATTGCGTAAACACCACAATTAGAATCATATGTGTCCATGCATACTGGCTAAATTGATACTTGTACATCTTTTTCTTCAGTGTTAGAATGAACCACATGAAACCTGATTCCAAAGGAGAGGGAGAACTTCAGTAAAATTGCTCAACAATCAGCAGAAGATGAGCATGTATTATAACAACCCAAGGCATGAAAAATGGCACCCTAGAACAGCAGTATACTAAAGATTAAAGAACTTGTTATTTCACATCTTGGGTATTGTAGAACTGTGAAATCCTTTTGAGTTTTGACATTTAAACACTGCATGAAAGGACATGCTTAAACAGATAGAACAAACCTGCAATATAGAAGAAATAACACGTGACCATGTGATACTTGACAAATTTGCTGACAAGCTTGTACAGGACTTTGTCTAACGTAACTGTGTTGACAAGCCTCTGGCTTAGCATGCGGCCATATACAAACAGCATTGCCGTGAAGAAGAAGTGCCTGGAAACAATGTTGGAATCTAGTAAAGTCAGAAGAATGGTCGACAACACCTCGACGTCATGCCAATATGATAATTAGTGTCAAGCTTCAGGATAGAGTCAGCTAAAATATTCAACAACAACAGCAACAACAACAACAACCCAATATAATCCCACTAGTGGGGTCTGAGGAGGGTAGTGTGTACGGCTGTACGCAGACCTTACCCCTACCCTGGGGTAGAGAGGCTGTTTCCAATAGACCCACGGCATCCTTCCCTCCAAGAACTCCCACCTTGCTCTTGGGGTGATTCAAACTCACAACCTCTTGGTTGGAATTGGAGGTTGCTTACCATCAGAGCAACCCCTCTTGTCTCAGCTAAAATATTCAACTGTATATCAAATGGATAATATTTTGCAACCAAAAACAAAGTTGCACAATTAATTATGGACAAAGGGAGTATAAACCAAACAAACGACATTTTCGTACTCCAATAATTTAGTTAGTCAATGTCATTTTCCTCTTGTAGTCGCGTAGCACCAATATTTTCCTCTTGTAATAATATTTTATACGGGAACTTGTCTGTAATCACGTTGCACCAATACTATATGTTGAATGTTTAAGTGTGCGACCAACTGATCTAAAAGTTTAAGTTGCTAGAGAGAGTACAGTTTTATTTACTTAATAATATCTTCAACACATCCCCTCACGCGCAGGCTTGATTTTTTCAAATGCATGGAAGTTATTTTTGATAATGGTGGCAGTGAGAACACACTGAACCCATGACCTCTGTTTGCTCTTACAGCATATTAAGGTATGTGAGCAACTCATCTAGAAGTTTAAACTGTTAAAAGATGGAACACTTTTATTTACTTAATTATATCTTCAACACATCCTTCACGTGCATGCTTGATTTTTTTCAAGAACAAACATGTGGAAGTTCTTTTTAATAATGGTAGCAGAGAGAACTGAACTGATCCATCTGCTCTGATACCATGTTAAATTGTGTGACCAATCCATCCAAATGTTTAAACTATTAGAGATGGCACATTTTTATGTACTTAATTATATTTTCAATATTGTAATTTATGCACATTCAACAAAAGTTAATTTGACATATACACCAGGAAAGTAGAATCGGACAACACATGCTCTAATATAATGAAAATGAACTTCAAAGGGCTCGACACAGATAATTGCCATTCATAGCATTTGTCAGATATAGAGGCAGGATTCTGCGCAGCTTATAGTAGCTAATGCCTCTAAACAATTCTAAATCATATAGTCTAAATGACTTAAAACAGAGGATCAAATACTTGCATGGCTCAAACTTATGCCATATAGTTTGAATAAATGAAAAGCAAATGTACTAAGATCCAAAAGATTCTGCACAGTTACCCACACTATATACTATAGTTTCAGCAAATATCTTAAGAAAATGACATTTTAAATTAAAACTTGGGTAAGACATGAACCCTATTCCGCTGTCAGATCTCCTAAAATAAGTCGAACATGCACACTTGATAGGGCACATATAAGATGAGAAAAAGCAAGCAGGCAAGCTAACATCAAACTGATTTTACTCACCAATTCAATAGCCTGAAACCAGGAAGCTGCCGGTCTTCATGTGCTCTTCTAAGTAGATTGAACAATTCTTTTGCCATAAAGATTTGGATAACTACTACCATGGCCCAAATATAAAGATGGCCCATGTAAATGATGAAAGCAAAGCCCCCGATCATCCACACAGATGAATATGCACGGATCAGCATTGACTTGTACTTGGATCGATCGTTAACAAGCAAATGGTTTCCATTTGCTTTGACAACTTCTGGAGGAACCTGTAATGTCCGGAAGAGGGGCGAAGAACATTTAAGAAAATTTAGTATTTAAGTGGAGAAGTGTAGAAGGGCAACTCGTTATCCACCGTGTTTCAAAACTAAAAAGCAGCGGAATTCTTGATTATCAAGAAATATCTGGACTCCGAACATTTACAAAATTCCAATCCCAAATGATGACACTAAAGCATCGCAATTCTAATTTACTTATCTATCTGTTGATTAATGTACTTGTTCATTCTCAAACAAATAGCCAAAAAACTCATAGTGAAAACATAGAAGTTAAGATAGCACAAATCATTAAAAGAACCAATATAAGAAAAGTGAAGTCACCTCATTTGATCCTCTACGACGACGTATCCGTCCTGAAGGCGTTCCTGGGGCACCGGAATAGCTATCGTTTTGCATACTTTCTTTATCAAGTCCTTACCCCTACTAAAAATTCAACTTACAAAGAACACATGAATACCTAAAACCACCTGAACATAAATAAACAATAAAAACATGAGGACTCAAGTTCAAATATCAGCGGAGGCAAAAAAAACTAGGTAATTCATTCCCATTTGCCTAAGTCTTAATGGACAGAGATATTGGGTACATGGTTGGGAAACGGGTACCTACTGGACAGTAGCGAAGCCAGCAATTTCGGTAAGGGGTTCAAAATATAAAGTAGTAAACACAAAGAAGTCAAGGGGATTCGACATTTAATATATATACATAAAAAATAATGACCTAGTATTTATAGTATAATTTCCAGCTGAGAGGGTTCGGATTAACCCCTTCCGCCCCTGGCTCCGACCATGTTGGTGGACTAGTCGAGGTCCACCAAGTTGGCCCGGACACCACCATCATCAAATCCCAACAGAGGCCACCTGCCTAAGTCTCGGTGGGCAGAGTTACCCGGTACCTCCGCCAGAGGCAGGTAGCAGGTACCTAAAGGAATAGTTGAGGTACGCACAAGCTGAGGCGACATCACCATTAAAGAGTAAATAAATAAACAATAAGAAAACAAAGCAATTAGAAAAGGTCCATGAATTCAACAGAAAATAGCGTATCACACACAAAAATTTAAATCATTTACAATTCAATCTATCCATAAGACTAATTCTAATCATATATAAGTATCAAAATAAGCAAAGCTGCCAATACAAATAAGAATTATTGCAATAAATTAGTCCAAAAGGGAGTCAAAATGAAAGTATTAACAAGTTAACAAACCCTAATTAAACTAACTACAAGCACAGCGATAAATTTCAAAAACTGAATCTTAAGAAACAAAAAAAACAATTTAAATAATTTGCACAATGATATTTAACAAAAAATTGTAAAAAAAAAAACTAGGTTTTTTGCTTGAATTGAATACAGTTATAAATAGGAGAATTATAGAGAGAGAATACAACAAAGGAGAAATAGAGAAAGAGATCGGACCTATCGGCGAGTGAAAGTTTGTGAGCGAGGAATGAGGAAAGGCACCAAAGCACATCTCAGTTAGCTCGTTTTTGGCTGCATTTGGAGGCTAAATACTGGTTTATATATTACTCCCTCCGTTTCAATTGAGGTGAATGGGCACGGAGTTTAAGAAGAAAAAGAAAGACTAAAATGAGTCAGCCTCATTGTTTAAAGGTAAATTATTTCCAAATAAATAAAGGAATCCTTCTTTTTGATACGGACTAAAAAGGAAATAGGTTCACATAAATTAAAACGGAGGGAGTATTAACCGGTGAGGGTTACCCGTGCTTTGCACGGGCCCAATCACATTGAATTCGAGCCTTTTCTAATTCTATACCCAATAATTAATGAAATATGTTTTGGTATGCTTGCAAGTTATCTCTAGAATATTTTGTTAAAGTAAAGCTCTAGATATTACTAATGCAAAAGTAAAATAGTTATTCCCTCTTATCCATAATAAGTGAATTTTTGTTTTTGGCATACCCTCTAAAAAAAATACTCTCTTAGAAAAAAAAATGTATTAACTAAATAAGGGCAAATTTTGAAAAAATAAAATTAATTCATTCCCCAATTTCCCTCTATGGTTGATTTTGAGACTTAATTATGGCCAACGTATCTATAAACAAAGAGGCTTATTTTGATTTATAAAAAGTTTATGTGAACCTATTTACTTTTTGAACCGTTCAAAAAAAAATGAACTTATTTTAACTTTGGTAACAATTTAGCTTAAACTTACTATTCAACCCTTAATGAGAAGCTTTTATAACCACACAAATACTCTGAGCCCCTTTTTGACTTATTTAGGACCACAAATAATAAAAGTCTTTGTTTTATTTAAACTCCGCCGGGACAATAAAAGTGGTGAACTCATAAAACACTATTATAGCAAAAAAAAAAAAAAAAATTATGTTAAAGCTATATGTCCTAGAACATAGCGTATGTACTTTAAGGATTAAAGTTTATTTTGGAATAGGTGCTTATAGTTTGAAGTTAAAATGTAGTGTTTAAAATGTAACATTAAAAGCTAAAATTAGAGTTTGAAATTTAAAAATTTAACGTTTAAGGCTCATCAATAAAATGTAGGACTTTGACTTTTACATTTTTATTTTACACATCTCAGTTGAGAGACATAGTTCTTAACACTTTTTCGTTTAAAGTTTTGATGCAAGCATCTGATAATAACTAATGTTGGGTTAGCTGTTACTTTTATATAGGAAAGTCCAGGAAAACAATGTCCAAAAAAATACGCCAGAACACTCTTTCCCATAATTATTGGGTTCACCTGTCTGTCCATAAAAATGTTTTTCCTTGGTACCAGTGTACTCAAAATTATAGTAACTATTACTCCCTCATGTTCATAATATATTACCTTTTGATTTTTTTATTTTGGGCTAAAATAAGTATTTTTTTACGTAATAAAAAGGATTTTCTTTTTCAAAAGATACTTATATATATTAGCACTGGCCTAACTGGTGCATATAATTAGTTTTCTCCTAATATTACTTACAAAGTAATTTACGTAAAAGCTTTGATATTTGATGTGATTTTATTACTTTTCGATCTTCATAACATTCTTGGTAAGCGCCTTTTCAAGTTCTCCTCATATTAAATTATAGTAAATGACTTAAATGTTCATTGCATTCAAGACATGTTTAAAAGAGTTTATTTCTTTCTTTTATATACTAAGGGTAACCTTTATAAATTTTTATTTGACTCCAACTTCAAATAATTTTTTTCCACTTGAAATCATTTAAAAGGAATATTTTATTGGTCTCAACTATACGTAAACATCAAATTTCAAAAGGAGCTCGCATGATTGGAATTGAAAAATTGTACTAATAAGAATTAGCTCACTAATTTAGCTGAAAAATACAAACGAGGCTCATGTACATGTAGTGTAATTCTGATACAACTTGTTTGTGAACCAAACGGCCCCTAAGATTACACTTTCTTTAATCCAACGCCTAGCTGTCGAATAAATTTACATTGTACGATATTTAATTTTAAATGTTAATTGCTCGCATAATTTGTATGTTTCCCTTGAATTCCATCTAAAGGTCAGTGTTTCTGCTCACATAATTTGTACGTTTCTCTTGAATAAAGTTTAGTTTTTAAAATTTGTTATTTATAAATTTTTTAAATAAATTTATGGTTCAGCGTTGTTTTTTAAAATAGTAAATACTAAATAATTTTGTGATATCTGCTAAGCTAATTATAAATAAGCAAGTTTGATAATGCAATCAGCGAAAGACAGAAAGGATTGTGATTTATGAATATTTAATAACATTAGTTAATTTTTTATAATGGGTTGCCAACATATAATTTAGTTCAGTAAGGAAATTTATTTTAATTGTTAAAGTAACAATAAAAACATTAGTTAGAGATATGGAGAGTAGTTAATAGCAAGAGAGAAGATAATTCTATCAGTACAACCACGTGTTCACCATAAGAGCAGAAGTGCAAATGGGGTCCACCTGTTTAGGGCTAAAATGTCTGCACAATGAAAGATAATCAAAGCTGCTACAGTAAAATCTTATGTGGACCAATTAGGATAACGAAATTAAGTTGAGTTACCAAAACTGCCCTTGTCAACAAGCAGGCATGTTGACGGAGAGCTCTCTGCCAACTCTCACCTATAAGATGGTACTAGATACAATTGACCCACGTGCCCAATAATTTGTATTTTATTTTTTATTGTACTCGTAAAATGCAGATAATGTAGTACGGGCCCAATAATTTGTGTTTTATTTTTTATTGTACTCGTAAAATGCAGATAATATATATATTAGGAAAATAAATTAAGGTATTAAAGTTTTTAGAGTTTCTCATTTATAATTACATCTCAAATAAATAAAAACCAAATAAGTTTTTAGCCTAGAATAGTAAAAAAAGAAAAATATGATTTTGTTATGTTATTTCAAATGTTGAAATAAGACTGGCTTTTGCGTAACTGTAATAACTGTGGTTTCATGTGAAATCTACCTTTGTGCGATAAGTTCACTGATGGTTAGAATTGTAACGAACACATTTTCTATTTTGTTTCATTAATTTCATATTACAAAGTCAAATTTAACGTGAAATATTTTCTAATTAATATCTGATTGTAATGAATTGTGACATTTTTCGCCGAGTAGATTCTCAAGTTAAAGTAATTAAGATACTTTGGTTTGCTAACAAATTCTATGTGAATTAATTATAGTAATATAAAAATGATAATAAGAAAATTATTATGTTACTTATCAATTGTTTATTTATTCATATTAAAATTAAGATATATGATGCATGACATTAAATTTGTCTATGGTTTTAAATAATTACTACTAATAAAATGTCAATTTATCTACTAAATATAACTACATATAACTACTTCACTTTTGGAAATCCAAGTACTACACAGTACTAGTGCTAAGATTAGCACCCTCAAGTGACAACGAAAGGGTCACAACACATTTGCTTTAGAAGCTCGACAATAGTGTTCAGTGTTCACCGCTACATTTTCGCTGGATACCTTCGAATTGACGTCTTCATAAAAAGCTTTCTATTGCTGAACTTAAATAAATCTATTTGCTTTATCCATNTAATTTTATTGGTCTCAACTATACGTAAACATCAAATTTCAAAAGGAGCTCGCATGATTGGAATTGAAAAATTGTACTAATAAGAATTAGCTCACTAATTTAGCTGAAAAATACAAACGAGGCTCATGTACATGTAGTGTAATTCTGATACAACTTGTTTGTGAACCAAACGGCCCCTAAGATTACACTTTCTTTAATCCAACGCCTAGCTGTCGAATAAATTTACATTGTACGATATTTAATTTTAAATGTTAATTGCTCGCATAATTTGTATGTTTCCCTTGAATTCCATCTAAAGGTCAGTGTTTCTGCTCACATAATTTGTACGTTTCTCTTGAATAAAGTTTAGTTTTTAAAATTTGTTATTTA
>MU781875.1:42871-55379 GCA_026770625.1 Nicotiana glauca
TATGAAAATTGTAAATAAGTTGTATAATATATAGTTAGTTGTGTGTATATATATATATATATATATATATATATATATATATATATATATATGTGGATTGTATATATTTTGTAACTAGAATGTGTTTAGGTCGGATAAATATCAAAACATAGACATTTTTCGTAATAAGGTTTCAAATAGTAAATAGTGTATAGGTATATAAAAATCACAATTATAATTTGGGTTGCTGATTTTATGATTGACTTGGCCCTATCTATCAAATATTATTGAAACTAACTCAATTCTTTCACTCCTCTATTTAAATTATTACTAGTCTCTGTCACTTTCAACCTTCTATTTTGGATATATATTGCGTGCATTAAAATTATATTTTAGAGGGTGTTTGGCTAAGCTTATAAGCTGATCAAATTGGCTTATAAGCACTTTTGGCTGATCTACGCGTTTGATAAAATTAAAAGTGCTTATAAGTTAGTGTTTATAAGCCAAAAATAAGCCAAAAGCCATAAGTTGGTCTCCCCCAACTTATTAAATTTCAGCTTATAAGCACTTTAGGTTTGACCAAAATATTTACTATTTTATCCCTAAAATACTTCTTTTTAAACAAAACTCTTTGTATACCCAATTTTTTAGCTGCTTATTATTAATTTCAGCACTTTTATCNATGTGAATAGAAATTTAAGAAAAAAGAGAAGACTTTTTGAACTTGTGGTGTATAATGAGAAACATATAATAAAATATTTCCAAATAAGGAAAGGGGTCATTCTTTTTTACACGGACCAAAAAAAAAATATGCTCGTATAAATTGAAACGAAGGGAGTATAAGTAACAAGCTCTAGAATTAATAATTTCTGGAACCAAATTTTCTTCTGCAGTTCCGATTTCTTTTGTAAGATTAAAAAAATGGATTAAGCAATTTAGAAAATAAAAAGCATAAAAATAGATTGTAAACTATAATAGAATAACTTTTGGGAATAATGTGTCGTCCTTTGGTTGGTCTCTCGGCAGACCAACCTTTTGATCGGATAAATTATAGGAAAAATGACATTGTATAGCTGCTGTAAAAATAATGTCAAAAAAATATAAATCTTTTTTACTTTATATATATATATATACACACACATTCTGTATTTTATAAATAATAATTAGACGAATTTTATATACTTTTTCGGCTACTAATATAAATAATTTCTTGCGGGGGCTAAAAAGTGATAATACCCCTACATTATGGAATTTTTACATACCTATATATTATTGAAAATTGTATTACCCTCCCTACTCAAGTTTTAATTTAATTATCTCCTATATACAAATTTACCAATTATATACATTTTAATAATTAAATGAGTATCCCTTTATATTAGGAATCAATTATTTCAGTAATGTAGAGCAAGGGAAAAGAGAGCGGCAATTCCATCATTGACAGCCATTAAAAAGCTTTGAATTCGAATTGAATATTCAAAAAATATTATTTGTTTCAATTGAGTGTTATTGCAAACAATTGGGAATTCTATCTACTCTTTCTCTATCTTTCAATCCCTAATTCCAATAACGTAAAGCAAAGGAAAAGAGAGCAGCAATTCCACCATTGACAGCCATTAAAAAGCTTTGAAGTTTTGAATTCGAATTTGGATTTTCAAAAAATATTATTTGTTTGGATTGGATGTTATTGCAAACAATTGGGAATATGTTTTGGAGTTTATATCTCAATTTTTAGGGTGTTTTGGTAAAGATTAGACTTGATTTTGACTGAAATTCAAATTATAGAAGACGACGACATGACATACATTATACTTACGAAATTGTAGTAAAACTATAGAAAAATTATATACAGAATACAATTTTTCTATAGTTTTACTACAATTTCGTAAGTATAATGTATGTATAAGTGTAATGTATGTATAATTTTACTATAACTATACAATTTTTCTATAGTTTTACTACAATTTCGTAAGTATAATGTATGTATAAGTGTAATGTATGTATAATTTTACTATAACTATACTTTTTCTATATATATATATATATATATATATATATATATATATATATATATATATATATATATATATATATATATATATATATATATATTTTTTNTTTCAGCTTATAAGCACTTTAGGTTTGACCAAAATATTTACTATTTTATCCCTAAAATACTTCTTTTTAAACAAAACTCTTTGTATACCCAATTTTTTAGCTGCTTATTATTAATTTCAGCACTTTTATCTAAACACGTAACTGCTTATTTTTTAAATCAACTTCAGCAATTAAAAGTGCTTTTCAACACATATGCTTATCAACTACTCTAAATCAGCTAAGCCAAACGGGCTCTTAATCCTACATGTTAATTTCTCGTTAGGATATCATCTTTATTCAAACTTAATTGACAACTAATTTTCATCCTTAGATGACTCATCTCAAATATTATAAACTCAGAACTAGAGTTGTCAACTTTCAATCTTTTCCTTTTTATGTTACTTTATTCTTTGTATTATTTATTTTAGAAATTATCAGTTTTTTTGTATTTATTTTTTAAAAAATATTTACAAACGAAGAATTCCTTTCACACCGAAGAATTAATTCTTTTGATGCATTATTCGTTCTTCTTTCTTCATCTTTTTTATAGTGTCTATATTATATTACATTATACTCTTCTTCTTTCATTCGTGTCAAGGGGCAAATTCCATTCTTTTCACGTTGAATTGTTTTATTGGGAAGCATTTTAATTTATTAAATAAAAATGGCATCTGACTTCTCCATTGTTAGTAAAGCTAAGAGCTTACTCTCTCATAAACAAATGATGCTTAATAAAACTTTATGACATATGTAATTTATAATTACAATTGACAAATACGACATACAAACCGAAATAACTTATATACATATTGCTTATAAAGCAATTACATATGCCACTTATAATCGCAACTGGCAAATGCTCAATTGCTCATAATCTCAAATGATGAATGTGACTTATTTCTCAATTGCAACTTATAAATCGAAATAGCCAAACCCGGCTTAATGGAAATGCGACTTATAAATTGCAATTCCCAAATGCGACTTATGGATCACAATTGAGAAATATAACTTATAAATCGCAATTACCAATGCAATGATAACTATCAGCTATGTCCATTTATAAGTAGCTTATTAAAATCATAGGCTAATTCATAAAATATTACTAATATCAGCCAAATATTACTAATATTAGCCAATTAGTTATTTGTAGCCAAAAAAAGGTCAATTTTTGTACTTTTTTTTGGGTGAGTGTTATTAGAATAAATTGGATACACCTTAAGGAGCTTGAATCTCAGTTTTGAGATGATTTGATGGAGGTAGTATGAATTGTAAATTCCAAGTAGAAGATGAACTTGAAAAAAATGATATGTGTATCACACTGTATGCCATTTGTGTATCACATGTATATATGTATGCGAGATACATGCGTTATACATGTTTGATACATGTGGCGGAGAAGAATTTTTTGAATTCGATTTTAGCTATGAATTTTGGTACCAAATCAGTCCAAATCAGCTTCAATCTTACTCAAATTTTTTATATTGACTCATCTATATTTTTTTAATGAATTTCAACCACGCCCATTGAAAAATATCCTTATTAGCTTGGATTTTTGAATCTTATATATATATATAAAACCTTACTTGCTACCTCATCCATAAAACTTCATTTCCGTCTTGCATCTAATATTGCTAATCACGCTTAAACATATAGAAGGAGATCTTTGCGTGTGATTCTTGAAGAGAAATAACCTTATTTATTTGAGTTTTTAATTTTTATATGTATTTGGCTAATTTTAGTAAGGCTACGATTAATGGCTAGAGGTTGGTAAGTTGACTTCTTTAAGATATTTCTGTAAGATTCACAAAATTTTACCCTGGCCGTTTATCTCCTCTTTTAAATTTTCTTTTTGTTATAAATAGAGTTTTATTTAAGGTGGATGTCTATATTTTAGAGAGATTTTAGGGATTTTACTTGGTGGTTAAGTCACTCCTTCCCTATAAATAGAGGGGTCCTATTCCATTGTAATTCATCCCAAAACAATAATAATTCTCTCTCTCTACTTTTCTCTGTAATATTCTTCGTCTTTTTTTTTATTATTTTATAACACGTTATCAGCACGAGACTCTAACCAATTGAGTAGAAGCTTTGGGATTAAGCATAATGATTATCAATTGTTCCATGAACTTTCTTCGTGATTAAATTCTGGATTTAAGGTATGTATTTTACTGTATTTTTCTCTTTTATTCTATAATATGATTTTGAATACAAGCAATGACAATAAATTTTGATTATAACTCTAATGGAGTTAGTAAGAAATTATAACCACTCGAAGTGGTAAAAATTCTACGTCTTGCCATGATCAAAGTCATGTATGATCGTGAGCACAAGAAATAGAAACCCGTCCCATTGCATTTGCTTCATTCTCATCCCCTTAAGAGAATGTAGTAGCAATATGTAATAAATCTGAAAGGAGACAAAATTATTACCGTGAAGGTATCAATGGATGTGAACATGTCAATATACGAAATTATAATCATCATTATTGTGATAATGAGAATAATAAGGATTCTCAAAATAATCCTTCACTCTAAGTAATATTTGTCATCGATTTGACATGACATTTTATAAAGCACATATAGATTATTATGGTCCATTCATAATGTGAATATGACAAGATCTGATTTATGAATAATCTTCATTCTTGGAAGAATATGAACGTTCTAGTGGTAGTGAATGTACCACACTCACCTCTACAAGGAGGTTTGAGATGATAGAAGAAAATAATGTCATTATTATGGCATGAATGATTATTAGTCACGTACCGATTGCACGTCAAAATATTTTGGTAATGTGATTATTAAAAAATAACATTAATGCAAGAAACATATCTTGCGTATAATCTTGACCATAACCATAATGGTATAACTTTCTCTTTAAAAGAGATATTCACCATATGGATGTTGATGAATATGTGGTAGTACAAAATTAATTAAGAACTCTACAAGAGCCAATTATACTATTTTGAAGAAACACAATTGATTACCAAGAAGGTATTGTGTTGTAGCAAGTCTCAAAGAAACTTATTCAATTTCCAAAGTATACGCGAAAGCGGTTGATTATATTGAGACTATAAATAAAGGAAAGATTTAATATCTTCTATTACTACAACTTGTAGCGGGATAATATGTATGTAAAAAGCCATCTACTTAATTCTCCAGTTTGTACTACACAAACAAAAGAATACTACACTAAAGTGGGTGTTTATTGATATAAAATTTCATATCATAATTAACTTGGAGTTTATTGATAATTGCACACGTCATGGTGTAAACCTGAAGTTTATCAATATTGATAATTTATTCAGTTGGCATAAGTAGTTTAGCCATGTTAAATTAAGTATGATGTGCAAAAATAAAAGAGAATTCACATGGGTAAATATTAAAAATAGAAAATTATGTACGAATTCTCTTATGTTGTTCTCATTAATTAATAGACCAATTAAAATTGGGATTGAATCCCATGAATGTTGGAAATATCAAAAGTGAATATGGGCCCATTCACCTACCATGTATACAACATAAGATGCATCTATGAGATGGTTACATGTGAGATTATTATTAACCCGCAACCTGGTGTTTGTGAGGTGACTTGCTCAGTAATTTAATTTCGAGCATAATTTCCAGATTTTCTATTCAAGATAGTTTATCTTGATAAGTTGGTTTACATCACAACTGATTTAGCAAAATAATTTATTGAGTGCCTCCACTTAATAGCTAAACTATTGCTTACGAGAACAAAGTTATCTATATCAGTTTGATATATGTTATATATGAAAGTATATAACATTCTCCCCTCATAAGTGGTTTAGGGTCAGGAACCAAATAATTCTATCTTATTATTGATGTTTGGTATATATTTTGATTAATACCATAACGCACAAAGATGTGTTCTCCAAGTTGAGGAAACAAGTTAGTTTTTTTAACATGAGGGGGAGACATGCTAAATAGTTGAGAAAAAGTTATGTGGAATGAACTATCATGTGTACATCTAGATCCTCGAATAAAATAATATGAACTTGAAATTCATAGGCATATATTTCATTTGAAATATATTGCAAAGCATGCCAAACGCATTTGCTGGCCTAAAGAAAGTAACTACATTCTCATTGCAAATGCTCCTATTCAGTCCTAGAAGGACAAAATCTATAGTACGCTTAAAGCATATAGACAAATCGGTTTCAAATAAACTTCTTCATAAAGAAGATGAGCAAATGATCGAAATGATTTTAATAAAGGAGGCAAGTGATCTAGAAGATCGCATGACGTAATACAACATAAAATCTCAAGAGAGGTTCAACTACCTGAATATATGAATGGAGAGATCTCTATGTTATGTCTATATGAAAATAAGGAGGTTGGAACCGAAATAAAATGTTCGTCGACAATATCTATGATAGCACTAAGTATAGATGAGGATCTTAAGTCTGTCGAATACTGACACAAAAATATTGGCCAAATGGAAGAGCACAATTGGAATAGAATTGATTTCATATGAAAAACATATAGTTTTGGACATATAGTTCAAACACTTGCAATCAGTTTTTAATATCTTATTTGTCTAGCATGACATTAAAGTTTGATATGCATCTAATTAAAGTCTATTATATGACTTATATGATTTAACTTATATGACAATCCATGAAGAATTTGAATCGAACAAATACTAGCAAACAGTTTTAGAAACTCGAATGAACCCAAAGAAATTAGGGTTTTCAACATCAATCGAGTTTAAAGATGATAAACAAATAAATCAAATAAATACTTAGCAAATAGCTTCAGAAACTCGAATGAACCAAAAAGAAGTTAGGGTTTCAACATCAATCGAGTTTAAAGATGATAAACAAATAAATCAAATAAATACTTAGCAAAAAACTTCAAAAACTCGAATGAACCCAAAAGAAATTAGTGTTTTTAACATGCTAAACTCAGATAGGAAACAACATGATCAAAACATAAAAATCAGAAACACGTTAAGATCATAGAAGAGGTCTTGAAAAGAAGAACTTGAAGGAAAACCTTAATCGAAAAAAGATGAAGAGTCTTTCTTTGAAAGCAAAGTTAAAAAAGCTTTGAGAAGATGCTTAAAAGCTCATGGAAAGCATGGATCTAAGGTAGATCAGAAAGAAATAAAAAAGTCTCAGAGATTAGGGTTTCAGAAGAACCCAAAACAACGAGAAAGGCCTTGAAAATTACCGGTTTAAACAAGAGAGTCAAAGATCTGACTCGAGTGGCCATGGCTGGCCAGAAAAAGGTAAGAGATGACCAAAGAAAGGTCATTGAGCAAAGACTAGACCAAGCCCCTTCAGAGTCTGGTCATGAGATCATAGAACCAAACACGTAGAAGCCATGGAAGGCTGATAGAGGTCTTAGATGACCTTGGAAAGCCATGGATTAGGGTGGATTAAGGTGGTAGCGACTAGGGTTTGAGGTTATTGTAGAGAGGATTTGAGAGAGGTAGGATTAGGAGGCGGCTTATGGTGAGCAATAATAGGGTTTAGGGGTTCGTTTAGAATTAATTAAGGCAAGGATGATTTTTGGTTGTTGATCTGAATTATCAATGGCCTGGATTTAAGTAGGTAAGTAGGGATGCGGGCATGGGTCAGTTTGATTGTAATTGGGTCGGGGTTAAATAGAAATTGGGCCGGGGTAATTGGGATTCAAATTGGGGTAGAATTAGGTTACAATCAAAATCAAATATGGCTAAATTTTAAATAGACATTTTCTCCATTTATTTTATAAAAAATAGTAAATTAAATTCTAGAAATAAATTAAAAGTACTAAAATAATTTTTAACACATAATTATCACTTTAAAAATACTGGACTTAATTTTTATAAGTATAAACAAAATTAAATCTTAAAAGGGGCTAATATTGCAATTATATGCAATTTAGCTTTAAAAATACAAAATAAATTTGTAAAAATATGCAAACATTATCTTAGCTATATTTTGACATAAATAAAATAGTTCAACAAGTGAATCACCAAAATAATAATTTGAAAATTAATTATTGGATTTTTTATGGATAAAATAAGGGGATAAATTGATTTAAAAATCTTTTAAAATTAAGAAAAAATAAGGAAACACTTAGATGTGCTTATATATTCATACATATACTATTTTGAAGGTACTTTGCATATAAAATATATATAGAAAAAAATTTGGTATCAACAGCTGGCCCTCTTTACCCGGGAAGGATGAAAGAGTTGTCAGGTAAAGATATAATGGCCAAATTTTGATCGAACGAAACGATTTGAAGGAGATAGACCGCGCCCTGGCTTCTGAGCTGCCTACATATCCCTGATCTTACAGAAATCATTCCATAAATAGTTCAGGATCCGTTGGCGGAGTATGCTGACGGGCATTTTCCAAGAGCGGATGCAATGTTTTGGTTAGGGTGAATGAAAGGCTTACGAGAGTAGTTAGGTCTAATGTGGCTGCGGGTAATGGAATGGAAACGCTCCTGCTGGGATGGTTGTTGCTTGCCGGTTTTACCTGCAAATAAATAATACAAGCATATATTGTACGTAAATTTATACATGATGCGAATTTCCATCGGACCATGAATGTTATCTTCGGACGGTTATGATGACGTCCTTATACAATGATGTCCTGGGCCATGAAGCATATAATAAAGGATTCGAAGGCTATGAAATGATGCACTCGGGCTATGAAAATGGTGCCTCCGAACCATGATGCCTTTGAATAATGATATGCAAAAGATTGTGTCACGACCCCAGTTCGCCCTCCGTAAACTGTCGTGACGGCACCTAGTCCCTACGACTAGGTAAGCCTAACAAGTGCAGAAAAACAATTGAAGTTATAACTTAAAACCAAAATTTATCAAAATGGAAACAAAATGTAAAATGCCTCTTGGCACATACAGCACAATATCTCAACCTTCTACAATACTATCCCAAAACCCAGAAACTCACGGGAACACAAGCTAAGAGAAATATAGTAAAAATGCTCTAACTCCGGAATGTCTACATCAATAAAATGATAGAAGGGCTAATACTACAAGATAGAATAAAGATGGAGACTCTTCGGTCCGCGGACGTGGCAGATGTATCTCGAAGTCTCCAAAGCTCTCCCTGCCTCAAGGATGGTAAGTCTGTGCAGCAGTACCTGGATCTGCACATGAAAAACATGCGCAGAAAGGGCATGAGTGCACCACAGTGGTACTCAATAAGTGCCAAGCCTAACCTAGGTTGGGTAGTGACGAGGAAGGTCAGGGCCCTACTGAGGTTAAATAAGATACAGGTTTAACAGTGTGAAATGATAGTGTAATTAAATAACACAAGATATAAAGGACAACAACAATTATTACAAGGCAAGCAACACACAGTAAAAGAACATAACTCAGTTCCGTGATAACAACCGGGGATCTCCCATTATACCGTCCTATAGTCCCTAAATACATGTCCAGTGGATCTCCCGGGTGCAGTCCCGTAGTCCAACTCATAATTGTGCATGGGGATCTCCCGTATTGCAATTCCGCAGTCCCAAAGTAAACATACAGGGGAGCTCTCGGGATACCGTCCCGTAGTCCCAAAATAAAGTGCAGGGGGATCTCCCGGAATACCGTTCCGTAGTCCCAAAGTAAATACACAGCAACATCAAAAATCCAATCCAATCAAATTTCAGATCATAGTGAAACAGGTAATCCTAACCTAGCATGATTCACGTAGTACCATTAAGACAGTCAAGACATATAAAGCAATTTAGTCAAGTAGCCACGCTTCTCTAAGCTACAACCGGTTTAATACCCAAACAATGCAAGCAGGGAAAAGAGGAACACAATTCAAGGCTATTTTTAAAGAAAAACCGGATTTCTAACAATTAGCACAAGTGCGCGCTTGTCACCTCACGCACGAGGCATTTCAATTACCACAATATCAATCCAAAAGGGAAAAGTCCCCACACAAGGTTAGACAAGCCACTCGAACCGACTCCAAAATCAACTCGAAACCACACGTTTGCCACGAGTATTTGACTCCAAATTCCCCAAATCTATTCAATTCAATTACATATCATAAATAACATCTCAAGCAACTAATTCTACGATTTAATTCAAAGCTAAGACGCAAAATTAGGTAAAATGACCAAAACTCCCCTTAGGCCAACGTCTCGGAATCAGGTGAAATTAACATTTTTAGAACTCTCACGAGTCTAACCATATAAAAATCTCCCAAATCGGATGTCAAAAACCCACTCAAAACTCAATAACTCGGTCTATGAAGTTTTATCAATTTTTCATTCAAAATCTGAAATTAAATGAGGAATTCACGCTTAGATTAGTGGGTTACAAGAAAAAAGGAGTTTAGAATCGTTATCCAATTGATGTCTCTGAAAAACCCTCGAAATCTCGCTCAAATTCGTGCTCTCAAGCTTGAGTTTTGGTAAAAATGGCTAAACCCTTGTTTTGAGATGTTTATAACTGCCCAGATGTTTAATGTATCGCGAACGCAGAGGGAGTCATGCGTTCGCGAAGAAGGAAAATAAAGGCTGCTCGAATTGTTCTACGCGAACGCGAGGAACAGTACGCGAACGCGAAAGGATGGACTGGCAAAGCCATGTGAATGCGAGAGAGGTCATGCGAAAGCGATGAGGAAAATAGGCTCAGTCCTCAGCGCCAAATAACGCTACACGAACGTGAGGGCTTGGCTACGAACGCGAAGGAGGAAAATGACAAAGCTTCGTAAATGCGGGATGGTTGAACGCGAAGAGGTAACTGGTCCTCCTCCAAAATTACTCTAAGCGAATGCGTGGATGAGGACGTGATCGCGAAGAATAAAAAGGGCCTGCAATAGCTGAAGCAAAATATGCAAATTTTAAACAACCCCAACATGCCCTGTTGAGCATCCGAAACACACCTGAGGCCCCCGGGACCTCAACCAAACCTATGAACATATCCCATAACATCATTCAAACTTGTATCAATCCTTAAACCACCTAAAACAACGCCAGAAACTCGAATTATATCAAGGATTTAAGCCTAAGAACTCCAATTTTCCTCAAAATACGCTTTCGATAAAAAACCTAACCAAAACACGTCTGAATGACCTGAAATTTTACACACACATCCCAAATGACATAACGGAACTACTGCAACTTTTAGAATTTCATTCCAACCCTCAGATCAAAATCTTACTATCGGACCGGAAACTTAAAAAATTCATACTTTGGCATTTCAAGACAAATTAGCTACGGACCTCCAAAACATATTACGAACACGCTCCCAACCCCGAAATCACCTAACGGAGCTAATGAAATCATTGGATTTCCATCCCGAGGCCATCTTTATACTGTTCCAACTACGAACAACTTTCCAACACTTAAGCTCTCATTTAGGGACTAAGTGTCCCAAAACTCTTTGAAACTTAAAATCGAATATCTCGTCAAATCAAATTAGCAGAAATAGACTTGGGGAAAGTAGTTAATAGGGGGGCGTAAATTCCAAAAATGACCTGTTGGGTCATTACAGATTGAAAGGGATCCTCAAGCCATGATATGGTGTTCTCGGGCTATAAGGATGGTACCTCCGAACGATGACGCCTTTGGATAAGTTGGCGATATTTCTGCCCATGAAGGATCCAGTAGCATGTGGCGATCTTTCAGCCGTGCCATGTGGCTATCTTTCATCCGTGCAATGTGGCAATCTTTCAACCGTGCAATGTGGTGATCTTTCGGCCGTGCAGTGTGGCGATCTTTCAGCCGTGCAATGTGGCGATCTTTCAGCCGTGCAAAGTGGATGGAGACAACTGTCACGACCCGGATTTCCCACCATCGGGATCGTGATGGCGCCTACTCGTGGTAGCTAGGCAAGCCAAGTTACTCACCGTTTTCATAAATAAAAACATCCTGTTGTTAATTTAATAGCATGAATCATAATAATAATAACAATAGCTGCGGAAGTCTAATTTTTATAAGTCTGAAAATAAATGTGAACTACTCAAAAATATCCTCTACCCAAGATTTAGTGTCACAAACTCACGAACCACTAAGAATAAACTACATATAACGGTCTGAAAGAAATATAACAACCGTCTGTCTTGGAACAACGAGACTACAGTATAAATGAAAAGAAAAAGAAGAGACGCCGGGCCTGCGGACGTCTGCAAGCTACCTTAGTCTCGTAGTAATAAGATCCTGCTATCTAACTACTGTTGCTGCTCAAAACCTGGACCTGTGCAAAAATGCAAAGAAGTGTAGTATCAGCACAACCGACCCCATGTGCTGGTAAGTGCCTGGCCTATCCCGGTGAAGTAGTGACGAGGCTAGGACCAGACACTCACATAAACCTAGTGCTATATACATAGGTACCACAAAAACAACAGAAATACTGAACTAAACAAATAAAAGGGAGGGAACATGCTATGGGGAGCACAATTGAATATATATAATTCATCAGTGAAATAGAAACAGAGC
>MU781877.1:0-15222 GCA_026770625.1 Nicotiana glauca
CCCCCCCCCCCAAACCTAAATCCCCTCTCCCCATTCATTTCGTCTCTCATCTCTCAGAGACCAGAATCCCTCTGCCTCACACTACCGTCGACCGCCCTCCTGAAATCACCTACGGTGGTGGCCGGCGTCCAAACACCTCCATTTTTACACCCCAGAACCCCCTTGACCCCCCCATCCCAAATCCCTAACCAGCTAGCCTCTAATCCTTGTAGATCGTTTCGAATATTAGAACAAAAATCGACCCCAAAACCCTAGCCTACCCAATCGACCCCAAATCAACACCCCTTGACCATTAGACCTCCCTCATGCTTAAACCACCACTGATTTCACTCGAATCATCCTAGAACCTTTCGAGTAATGAATCAGAACTAAGAACCCTAGCATCGCCACGAGATTCCCCTATGGCGGCGCTGCTTTGAACCATTCCCCAAACAACCCTCCAAGGTATCATTTACGTCCATGGTCGTCTCAAGACTGCTTAATCTAGAAGTAGTGCACTTCGCCTATTCTTCACAAAGAACAGACAATTTACACTGTCTCGAGGTTAAGGCAGAGCTACCAATTGGCGTTCGAATGTTTAGATAAGTACTCTGTTCTTTGTTGTCGATTAATTATGCCTTTTAGCTTATACTCTTTTCTTCTTCTCTGAAATATAGATGGGTCTGTGTTCTGATAGAAATTCAGTTTAGTTTCGAACCCAGTTCCTTGGTTATATTGTAGTTAATTCATGTTTATTTTGTTGGAAGTTTAGTAGTTCTCGTTAAGTTGTTTGATGACGATGGTTTTGTTCTCAGCTTCAGTGCTCCGTTCAGTATATTTTTAGTGTTCCTTCATTTTTGTTTAAGGTTGATTTAGAGTTATGATGTGTTCCAAATATAGTTAGTTTATTCCCATGTACCTGTATCAATCGTGATTTGAAATCTGACCTTAGTAGTTCAATATAATTTTGTTCTGAATCATTGGTTTTAATTTTGATGTTATTTGATCTAATCTGAGTTCAAGCTTGAATTGATTTTGATGAGTTGAATTGGTTATAGCTGATGGGGTCTGGTACAAATTAAAGGGGAATTAGGTAAGGATAGTAATTTCAGGGATTTCACAAGGGTAATTTGGGATTTAAAAAGTTGAAAATGGTTTAACTTTGAGTGGTCTGACAGTAAGTACTAACGTACCATTAAACTAATGCATTTGTTTAATAATGGTGGGGAACAAAACATAATAGTATGGGGAGGTTTAAGGAGAGTGATTAAACAAGTAAGTCACCCATAACCCTTGAATAAAATAATAAAATGGGACAATTAGTAGTGACTGTCAGGAAATAACATGGGAGAATAGTTCTTTTAATTAAGTTGAGCGCTCCTAAGAGCTGGAAAAAGATCAGGAGTTTGGGTATAAATACAGGCAGATTTCTAGAAAGAAGGGGGAGTTTTTTTAGAGTGGATGAGAAATTAAGTTAAGGGTGATAGCTAGAACATTTCAGACATTCTGAAAACTGAAGAAAAACTGAGAGGTTAAGGCAAATTTCAAGTTGGAAACATTTAATTGAGAGTTAAAGAATTCTAGAGAGTTTTTTTAAAAGCTTGAAAACAGACCTGAAGAAAGAGTTTAGGAGTCCTTTAAGCATTCAGTTTTTGAGACTGAAAAACAGACTGAGAATACAGAGATACACTGAGTTTTACTGTTCCATTGAGTCTTTTCTTGATTCAGTTTCGAGTTCAATAGTTGATTCTGATTTGCCCTCCTAATTTCAATTTACTGAAACTTCTTCTGAGATGTGTTATTCCACTTTTGGTTTAACTCAAAGTTCAGTTGAGTCCATTTGGGTGTCTATTGTTGCTGTTGGGTTTTACAAATTAGTTCGTGTTTTGGTTTGAGTGCGTTTTTGGTTTGGAATTGGTATTGATGTTGGTTTGCATCTGATTTGCTGCTGCTGATCTCCTTTTTCTGTTGGAAAAAATTCAATTTCCAGGTACATATTCTGGATTATCAATGTAGCTTATCCTGCCAAAAAATGAAATGAAACTATATTTCTAGAGCCATGCTCGTTTGGATACATATAGTTGTATTCGACCATCTGATGAGTAGTATACATACTTAGCTTATTTCATTTATATTTTATTAAGGACTATTTAATTAGAACCATTTCTGAACTATTTTGACCATTTGATTCATACTGGACTGTATTTAGACTGTGTGAGTTGTTGTTTTCTCAGGATTGTGTGAGTACTGTTAGCTAAGCATTCAGTTATACTTATGTTCAGTGTAGATTGATAGAGAAATGTCTTAACTAGCTGAGGTTAACTCCAGTAGTCATTTTGGTTACCTCATGAAGTTATTCTAGTGGTAATATAGTTGCAATGAAGTCATTTGAGTGTTTAAATGCTGGTTTAGTAGTGTTGATTTGAATTGGTCCAAAAATAGTTAGTTTGCTTTGAATTCATACCTGAACCTGTTCATATATAGTGTTAAATGAAATCATGAAATTGAGTTGCTACTACTGTTGTTAAATTTATACGTTTAGTTGGATTTTCATCTTTAGTGATACTTAAGAATTCGCTAATAAATATAAAATCTGAGTTGGAATTGGAGTTCAAACGATTGATGTCCCGCTTTGTTACAATAATCAAATACACTTAGAACAATTTACGACAATTTCAGTGAATACTTGGCCCAATTAAATCAAGGCATCGTTCGATCAGCCATCGCAGGCAATTTGAGCCTTAATGCCCTAACAGGCGGCCCAGGCCTGTGATTGGCCTGCCCTTATGCATACTTGAATTTTGAGTTTTAAGCGGGTTGTGTTCAAGGCCCAAGCTGGTTGGAGATTTGAATTTGTATGAACTCATAGATCCTAAATATAGTAGCTCTTAAACAATGCCAATCAGTTAAGACTTTTTTCTTTTATTATTAGAGACAAAATTAAGTAGAAAATTGTAGTTTACTCTAGGACTGTCCTTTTAAAACAATAAATGAGATCATCCTCGCCAAACAAAATACATAAATTGTGGGGCCCTCAATAAATGTCTATATACTAAAGTACTTAGAATCCGGGATGGGCCATTTAGCGAATTTTACGGCTTTTCCCAAAGATAATAATGTGTTAGTCTCTTTAGGCGTGTATTTTAATAACATTATCTCCCTAAACTCGGGTGTACATTTATGTGACCCAAATCCAAATCTCAATGAAGTCGGAAGGTGTTAACAACCACGGGCGCATTTATGTGACGTGGTTCGAGACACATTTTCACGATGTTGCAATTCTCGTTAAAAAATAATAAATAAAAGTGGTTAAAGTTAAAATTTCCACATAGGTTCATAATTGTTAAAATCAGATAATTCAAGCCAAATACAACAGCTGAGCGACCGTGCTAGAACCACGGAACTCGGGAATGCCTAACACTTTTTCCCGGGTTAACAGAATTCCTTATCCGGATTTCTGGTTCGCGGACTGTTAACAGAGTCATTCTTTTCCTCGATTCGGAATTCTAACCGGTGACTTGGGACACCACAAATCTCCCAAGTGGCGACTCTGAATTAAATAAATAAATCCCGTTTCGATTGTCCTTTAATTGGAAAAACTCCTCCACGCCCTTTGCAGTATGTAGGAAAAAGTAGGTGTGACATGCGGTCCGCACTGTTCAAAACCTACAACTATCTGCAATTTTTTCTATCCTGCAATTGTGAACTTAATAGCTTCAACTAATACTAACAAGTCTAATGAATGTTATGTACAGACAATGGTGAAATGAAGATGCAAGGGTTCTAAACAACAAGGCAGGGGAGAGCCCTCCTGGGGTGGCAAAGGCAAGAAAATTATAAAACTAGCCCCTCAGGTCCGACAAAACATCAAGAACCAAAGAAAAATTATGAAAGCTGCAGACAGGGTCTGTGACCAGTTGGGGAGTGAGTATGAGCCCTCTCGGAAGATTTCTTCAGACTCCGTGCTAGAGTACATTGAAGACTGGCCAGAGAGGTTCGGGCTAACATACACTCCTCCACCTTCCCCAACTACCCAAGCGCCAATGAATGTATCTTTTGGGTCGTCTAAAGGCTCAACTGAAGGTGGAGGGGAATACTCCACCTCCCCCATAGCTTCATTATCTGGAGAGAGTGCAGTAGGAGACGATGAGGAAGTAGGAGGAGAAGGAGAAGTAGGATAAGGGGGTAAACCTCATGTTGGCGGGATTGCTAGAACTAGAAACACGGAGGTGTGGCAGGACCGATTCGTCAGTGAGGTAGCTTATTAAAAATTTATGGAATGGTGGTCGGTGAGGAAGTTAATCCTGGAGAGGAGTTTTGTTGATAGAGATTTGTTACCTCACAACCCAAATGTGAGGAGGCAGTTTATGGAGAGAATTGGTTGGGAGCACTTTTTGGGTGAATGTATAGATGCCAACGAGCACTTGGTCAAGGAATTCTATGGCAACGTTGCCCACATCAAAAAGGGCACCAAGGTGACCAAGGTGCGAAAACTGAAAGTGTTGTTTGATAGGAAGACAATAAATGATTACCTACGCTTTGATGAGGAAGATGAGTCTTTGTACATGGAAAAGATGGACTTAGGTAAGGAAGTCCGTCCATAGGTTAGCACAATATCTGGCAATCCCAAGTACCACCCCTGATTGTGGGAAATATTTGTGTGTAGCAGATTGGACCCCACTACTCATGACAACTCCCTCCCTCTTCACCAGGCAGTTTTGGTGGCATCGATCATGGCAGGGTAACCGATAAATATTGGGAAGGTAATGTCTCGGTTATCACACTTGTAGGTAGTAAGCATGACAGAAACTGCCCTTTCCCAAGCTTCTTGACTATGTACTTTAGGGACCTCACAGTTGAAAAGAGTCCATTCGATATCAAGGTCAAAGCAAAGGCCCCATTCTCCTGGTACAACATGCAGGGGGTTGACAACCCAAAAAGCAATAACTTCAAGGGAACAACCCCCGGTTCAACTGGCCAGTCTGAAGAGCCAATTATGGTAGTGGCTCCTACTCAGCCTGCCTCCACCTCCACAGACATTCCTACGGGACCATCCACTTCAGCAGATCCCGAGATTCCCTCTTCCCGAGCCTACCTAGTGACTGCTCACCGACTCAACCAAGCTCTTCTCATCATCAACAATTGGATGCAGACAGCTTCATCCAGGTTGTCTATTCTCACTACTACAGTGGAAGCTCAGTCGACACCTCCGCCTTTACAAGTCACACAGTCTATTAAGGATGCCCTCAAGGAGATTCTGGTAAACCAAAAAAAAATCCTTGACAACCAAAGAGTGCTCGATGATGCTATTGATTCATATAGCAAGGCTCTCAAGGAGCATAAAAAGTTGAGAAAGACGTGGGCCTCCAGGGAGCCCGTGAAGGAGCTCAAGGCTAATGTTGATAGGTTGAAGGAAGACCAGTTGCCTTTGGATTTATTGCTTCACGACCCTACACCAGCAGCTCATCCCCATCCAGAACAGTCTCAGAGGCCTCCCAAGAGGAAGAGGATGAGTCTCCGAGCGGACGATGCAGTCATCTAGTTGGCAGACCCACCGAAGGCCTCCTCCAGTCAACCACAGGATGCACCTCAGGAGCCTGTCCAGGTCCAGACTTAGGTCCCAGCAGCAGAGCAGGAGGTCATAGGGAACCAATCTAAGGTTCCCAAGCACGGTGAGGACCCAGGAACCACTCAATAGCCCATGCAGACATACATGCCACAGGGAGTCTCTATATCTTTCTCCCTTTTTATGCTTATTTGGTTTAGTTGGCATTGGGGACAATGCCAGCTTTCATTTGAGGGGGTAGGCCCTACTTTTTTGGATTTGGATGATTTATATATTTGACAGTTTTTATGCTTTCTTGATTTTTCATCTTTGGTTTGTATATAATTTTAACATTCCATCACATTACTCATGCTTTTATTTTACTATGGGTCTGTATATAAAGTTATGTTGTATATATTCATCATATCTATTGTATATTCAATTAAATCCTCTCTTGTATATATTCATTTTACTTTCCACAATTTTTTGTTCTTAGGTTCTTATTTATGTTCGTAGCTTCTTGTTTTGAACATTTTCAATAAGCCTTTGGTTTTTTTAATGCCACATTTCTTTCCAAAGGTGGATTTTGTGTGAACCGGGTGGCTCTTCCCAATGATGGATGACGTGACAACCTTCTTAAGGGTTTGAGTCTGTTTTTCTTTTCTTTTTTCTTTTTAGTAGTTAGTGGTTAAGGGTGCCTCAAGCAAAGCTTCACTTGGGCCTAGCACATTTTCCTTTGATATCATGGTCAAAAATAAAATGTTGTGTTTAGGATGGTGAAAGTCGTGACCCTGAGACTCTTGTGTTGATCGATAATCATCAAGTGGTTTTTGGGACCATCGTGTGCTCAAATTTTATCTAAGGTCGTTGTGGGTCCCCTACTCTATGTCTTTAGCAATCCCATAGCGTGTGTGGTGAAAAATTGCATTGCGAGTCCAAGTCTCGAGCCATTGGTCTAGAACTTGTACTGAATGTTTGTTGAGGCAAAATCCTAAGTGAATTTTGACTTGAGACATGATTATAGGCTCTCCTTTATCCAAATGATAGCTTAAACACTTCCATAGCCTACCAAAGATAAAATCCCTAGTCAACCATTTTGAGCCTTAAATATTTTTCCTTCAAGAACAATGATACAGGCCTTTACCCATTTTACGATACCCTCTCTTGGTACCCGATCTTTCTTTAGCACATGGTAAAAATATAAGTTTGGGGAGAGAGACGAGGATTGCAACAAAGTGGTAAAAAGGTACAAAATGAAGAAAAGGAAAGGCAATAAAAGATATAGAAAATAAAAAGGTCAAAAAGAATACTCAATGTGGAAATCAATAAAAAGGGATTCAAGAAAAGCAAAAAATGAAAGGTGTGGAAAATTGAGAAAGGAAGAAAGATTTGAAATGAATAAAAACAGAGTGATAGTGTGTCTCTCTTACCCCTTGAAAGAAGTGAAAATACTCAAAGAGTCAAGTGAATCTGTGCCAAAATGAAACAAAAGAAGTGCATAACGGAAAATGGAACCTACTTAGACAAAACATCGTCTGCCCAGAACCAAAAGCCTTCACTATGTCTCCACAAAAGCCATATATGCCCTCTAGTTGAATGAAGATTACATTAGTGGTGACTTACATAAGGGGCAAGCATATGGTACTTAGTGTCGGACTTGTGACTTTTCTTTGAGAGGGATAAATGAATTTCCATTAACCTCGTTCTGAGGGCCACTATTCTAAAGGTGAGGTTTGCTTAGGGAGAGCTGAAGATGTATGAGTTTGGGTTCCATAATGACTAAAATAATTGAAAGAGTCGTTTGATGTGTTGAGTCAACTCTTGATGTTCTTGTGTCGCACTTGATCCATGGTGTTTTAAAAGAGTAAATGTTGTTAATGATTCATATGTATTGAGGGAAATTGTTAGTCCCAATTAATGCAACATGAGGTCACTTTAGGATAGCTGAATTATTTTGGATTTTCTATTAAGGGGTGGTTCTTATTTTGTTTGCTTGAGGACAAGCAAAAGCTTAAGTTTGGGGGAAATGATAACTAGGGATTTTGATACATTTTATACTCCTCCTTGCTTATGTTTTGATTAGAAATTTATACAAAATAGTCCCAAAAGGCTCACAAGTTGTGCTTAAATGCAGGTTTGATCAACAAAGTGATAAGATGTCAAAGTTTAGCTCAAAAAGGAGTGAAACTTGCACAAGAACCGAGACAAAAAAAGCTCAGGCAAAATATGCCCAATGTGGACGCACACCATTCTGTGCGGTCCGCACAAGTGAGATTTAGAGAAGGTGATTTTCAGGCCAATAGGCAATGCGGCCGCATGAGATTTAATATGGTCCGCATTGGAGTCACTGCGGACGCACTAAATTTAGTGTGGTCCATAGAACCAAAGATTAGAGAGGTGCCACTTTTGGAGATTGAAGCCAATGCGGTCCTCGTTCCGTTTCATGCAGACCGCACTAGAAGCCACCGCAGTCGCACTCGATTCTGTGTAGTCCGCATTGCCTAAGTTCAGAGAGCTGGAATTTTATGTCAAGATCCCTAGTGCGGCCGCACACCATTTTGTGCGGTCTGCACTAACGCCGTAGGGGCATTTTTGTCCAGATTTTTCAGCTTAGTATAAATAGCCTATTTTCCATTTTTAGGTAAAAAGAGATAGAGTTTGTATTGAGCCATATTAGCAATTAATTAATATGAGTTGTTTTTCATCTATTTCTTTGTTTCTTTCCCTAATTATGAGTAGCTAGATCCATCAGCTAGGGTTGTGGCTCAACCCTAGTGTGGGTAGTTGATGGGTCTTGTATTTTAGAGCTTGATTGACTATGGGTGTTTGATATTTGGGCTAATTCCATGTTTAATTGCTAAATTAGCGGTTGCAAACACTAGTTTGTGTTTAGTTGATTTTAGCTCTTCTTGAGAAAAAGAGCCTAAGTCTCTAGAATTAGTCAAACAAGGAATTGGGGTGTACTCAAGAGAATCGACATCCCAAATTAAAGGGTTAAATCGAGAGATCGTAATACCCGACTCGATCCTCAATCTTGTGCAAATTCGCATACCTAATTGGTCTTGAGAAAGTCAATTCAGGCAAAATCACTCAAACTACCGAGAGGTATAGAGTGTGTAGAATCGAGCAATGGTTATATCATACTTCCCAAATGTGTCAATATAGCTTTAGACTCAAGATTCCGTCAATTGACCACCTAGGCGAAAGTCACTACCCTAGTGCTCTTTAATCATTTCAATAACTTGCAATAGTTTAATCCTAGCTTATAGTAGTTTAATTGAGCATTGTAGTTTATAAAATTAGAATCATAATTAAAACCCAAAAATGTGTAGAAGTGCAATTTGGAGCAAATACAAAACTCCACTTTAGATAGACACCCAACTCCAATATCTAGCAATCTGTGGAATTCGATCCCGACCTTAATTCAGGTAAAAGCTACTTCGACCTCTCTCACCACTTAATAGTAGTGCAGGGTTGGCCGTGATCACTTTTTGGCACCGTTGCCGGGGAGCTAACAGTTTTGGCTATCTATCTAAATAGAATTGTGTTTTTTTCTTCTTTCCTTCTTTGTTACTAATTTGTTTGTGTCAATACTTCAGGTACAAAATGGCATTAAATGCTAATAACCCTCTTGGAAACATGAATGCGGGGGAGGAGGTTGATGACAATGGAGATGAAGAGGTGCCTCTTGTACCTCAAGGACAACGTAGAGGCCACCAGGCTAATGCAAATAAAAATATTCCAGACCCTTGTCCGCCACCTCCAAGAGTGGCTCATAGAATTCTTCCCAATCAAGGCTATGCAAGTGCAATTGTTCTGCCCCGGATCCGGGCAGGCAATTTTTAAATAACTAATGTGATGCTGACGTTATTGGAGCAGCGTGGTTACTTCATGGGTGCTCCCGCTTAGAATGCTTACAAATATCTCAAGGGGTTCGTGGATACCTATTGGGGGAGAAAGCAAACCAATGTGTCAGAGGATGCACTTCGATTGAGGCTTTTCCCATTCTCACTTAGGGAAAAAGCATTGGATTGGCTTGAGCGACTTCCCAACCATTCCATCACAACTTGGGATTAGTTGGCAGATAAGTTCATTGCCAATTTTTCTCACTAGGGCACATGGCAGCACTACAGGATGACATCTTAGCCTTCAAGCAAGAGCACACCGAACCATTGCATGATATTTGGGGAAGATATAGAACTATGGTGAAGGAATGCCCCAACAATGACATGAAAGAGGCAATGATACAACAAACCTTCTATCGGTGCATCAATACAACAAATCAATGCATAGTGAATCAATTGGTTGGGGGTGATTTCATGAAGCTACCTTATGATGAAGCTTGTGCTATTCTTGATGAAATGGCTGACACATCCTCTGCTTGGAAAAGTACAGCCAATGTACCAAAAGGTGACCCCACAGTCACTCATTTGCACAAAAAACTACATGACCATGGACAGGCAATAGCAGAACTTACAACAACAATGAACCAATTTGTAAAAGGCACAGTTGCAACAAGTTCAGAATCCTCGCTGAATGAATGCCATGAAGGGTGTTAACATGCTTGTGAACAATAGAAGACAGAGAGGTCAACAGAACCAAGGAAATTCGGATCAATTTGACAATAATTGTGGTGGATTCCAAGATGATTATTATGATGGTTAGAACAAAGAGGTGCAATATGTGAATAATTACCAAGGACAAAGAGGCATATCTTCCAACCAACAACAACAACGGAGATCCCAGGGCAATTGGGGTAACCAACAACAAGGCAACAATAATTGGAACAATCAACACCAAGGGAAAACAATTGGAGAAATCAAAACAACAATCAGAACAATCAGGGGAAATAGGGCAACGACAACAATTGGGGTGGAAACAACAACAACCATGGTGGATGGAACAATAACCAAGGAAATCAGGGGGGAGGCTTTCAAAGTCTCCCAATGTACCAACAACCGAGCAATCCACCTCCTTTTCCTTCCCAGGGTCCTAGTTCTTCCAAAAAATTTTCATTCCCAGGGTCCTAGTTCTCCCAACAATGAAATGGCTAGAATTGAAATGATATTTGAATATATGATGAAAAAGAATGTTGACTTTGATACGCAATTGGCTTCTCACAATACTTCAATCAGAAATTTGGAGGTCCAGCTAGGCCACATCTTACAGTCTTTGAATTCTCGCCCTAATGGGGCTCTACCGAGTGATACGGTAGTGAACCCAAAGGGTGCGAACAATCATGTTATGGTGGTAACTACAAGGAGTAGAAGAGGTGGTGATGTGAATGCCTCCAAACAAAAGCAAGTTTCGGGTGATGAAGTTGAGTTGCTAGGAAATGAAGTTACTTTGGTGGTTGAGAATGTGGTTGATGAAAATATGAATCAAGAAGTGGGGATTGATATTTAAGATACCGAGGTGGAAATGCAAAATGACGTGAACCCGTCTAGGGAATACGTAACAGACATGCTAGAGCTGGTTGTGTCAAAAGCCAAGGCACCCTTGCCTAGGCCCCCTCCACCTTATCCTCAAAGGCTAGCCAAGCAGAAAAATGAGAATCAGTTTAAAAAGTTCATTGACATGATGAAAAGCCTATCCATCAATGTGACTTTGGTTGAGGCTTTGGAGCAAATGCCTGGCTATGCTAAATTCATGAAAGATTTGGTTGCAAAGAAAAGATCTGTAGACTGTGAAACTATCAAGCTGACCCACCAAGTTAGTGCTATAGTACATTCAATGGCTCCAAAGTTGGAGGATCCCGGTGCTTTCACAATCCCTTACACTATTGGGAATGCCGACTTTCCTAAAGCTTTGTGTGACCTAGAGGCTAGTATCAATTGGATGCCCTACTCAGTTTTCAAGACTTTTGGTATCGGGCCACCAAGGCCAACTTCTATGAGACTGCAAATGGCAGATAGATCAATGAAGCGTCCATTGGGGATAGTTGATGATGTGCTTATCCGGGTGGAAAAAATTATCTTGCCAGCTAATTTTGTGATCTTGGATTGTGAGGTAGACTATAAAGTTCCGATCATATTGGGTAGACCTTTCCTTGCTACGGGGAAGGCTCTAGTAGATGTGGAAGCAGGGGAACTCATTTTCAGGTTGGGTGATGAAAAGGTCATTTTTCATGTGGGAAAATCAATGAAGCAGCCTAATTGTACATAAGTATTCTCATTTGTGGATCTTGTTACGACTGTGATAATTGATGATACTAGTGTAATGATCAATGTAGAGGACCCTTTGGAGGCCGTATTGTTGAATCTTGATGTCAATGATGATGAGGGTCGAGTGGAGTGCGTGAATGCTTTACATGGAATGGGCTCTTATTCTTATAAGCCTAGGAAACTCTCATTTGATCTTGAAAATAGAAATACCCCTCTAACAAAGCTTTCAATTGAGGAACCCCCGGTGTTGGAATTGAAGCTATTGCCTCCACACTTCAGGTATGAATTCTTAGGCCCTAGCTCAAGTTTAATTGTTATTCTTTCTTCTTGTCTTACTAACATTCAGGTAGATGCCACATTGGCAGTGCTCAAAAAGCAAAAAAGGCAATTGGAAGGACTCTAGCTGATATTCGGGGAATAAGCCCCGCATTCTGTATGCACAAGATTATTCTGGATGATGATGCAAAACCCTTGGAACTTCAAAGGAGGTTGAACGAGGCAATGCAAGAAGTTGTGAAAAAGGAGATGATCAAGTGGTTAGATGTCGGAGTGGTGTATCCTATCTTTGACAGCTCGTGGACTTCACCGATGCAATGTATGCCCAAGAAGGGTGGTATGACTATGGTGACCAATGTTAATAATGAATTTATCCCAACCTGGACAGTGAACTCTACCTCCCCAACCTCCACCTCTGGATGGCTGAGCCGGTGGTGTAGCAACTTGGGCTAGAACCATAGTCTGAGAACTATACGGGGCATGCTGTGGCTGAGAAGTCTGTGGAGGTGCACCCCTCCTAAGTTCGGGGCAATACCTCACCATGTGGAGTGTGTCACCATACTCAAAACAAGCTCTGGTAGGACGTGGCGGCTGTGATTGGCTCGGTCCAGGTCTGCTGGACTGACCACTGGAAGCACCCCCTGAAGGAGGTGCACTAGATACTGGTGGTGCATAATAAGGCTCCTGAGGCCAAGGTGGAGCTGGAATACCACTGGCTGCTGGAAGGGCTGAATGAACGGGGAGACCCATGTGACTCCTACCATGACAACCTGCAGCTGGGGCACGGACACCAGAATAATTGCCCGACTCTCGATACCTCTTGGCTTCCCTCTCATCTTTGTCCCTAACATGCATAAACTCAATCCTCTTGGCAATGCTCACCACCTGCTGATAAGACATATCCATCTCTAACGCACGAGCCATGCTAGATCTAATGCTAGGAATAAGCCCCTCAATGAACCGGCGAACCTTCTCGCGAACCATAGAAACCAAACCTGGTGCACATTTAGCCAAGTTAGTGTAACAGACGGCATACTCCGAGACAGTCATGGAACCCTAGCACAAATGCTCAAACATCGTGTGCTAGGCGTCCCTAAAACTATGGGGAACATACTCCCTCGTGAACATATCTGAAAACTGGGCCCAAATGAGGGAAGCTGTCTCATCTGGACTGTCTAACTCATAAGCACGCCACCACTGATAGGGAGCTCCTCGAAGCTGGAAAGTAGTGAAGGAAGCCCCGCTCGATCCTGATATGCCCATAGTGTGAAGGATACGGTAGCGCTCCTCAAGAAATCTAAGGGCATCCTCTAAGGCTAGTCCGCTAAAAGTCGGAGGCTGATACTTTTTGCACCTCTCAAGCCTCTTCTGCTCATCCTTTGAAGTTACTGCCCTCTCCTTGGGCTGAACTGGGGCTACTGGGTATACAGGAATAGCCTCTGAGAACAATCAATATGCACTCACTACTTAGGAGTGCGGGCGGAGGGAGTCTGTTCTCATCTTCCGGCCTGGGATGTAGCTGCAGCGAGGGGAAGCAACCCTACCTGAGCTAGAGTGGTGTACATAGTCATGAACTGTGCTAAGGTCTCCTGGAGTGCTGGAGTAGTAGTGGCAAAAGCATCAGGTGTATGGACTCTGGCCGGTACTTCTGGTGGTACCTCGGCGGCATCTCTCGCGGGTGCTCTACCTACACTACGAGCGCGTCCTCGGCCTCTACCCCGACCTGGCCTCTAACAGCTCCAGTAGGGGGCGCGGGTGCCTGGTCATCTCGAGTAGCACGTATCCTCACCATCTGTGAGATAATAAAAGACAAAAGTTTAGATTATGATATCAAAAATCTTGTACGACAAGGAAATCAAACGAAACAGAATTTTCCTAACAGTTACATAGCCTCTCATAGATAAGTATAGACATCACCGTACCGATCAACGAGACTCTAATAAACCGACTTGTGATTCATGACTCCTAAGAACCTAGAGCTTTTATGCCAACATGTCACAACCTCAGTTCGTCCTTCGTGAACGATCGTGATGGCACCTAATCCCTACGACTAGGTAAGTCTAAATTGCAGAAAAGAAACCAAAATTTGTGAAAGTAAAACAATTTAAAATAGAAATAAAGGAAATAAACAACTTTTAAAGGTGTCGCTCATCATACAAAATATTTAACTCTAAAAAATAACACATAAATCCAAGACCTAAAAACCTATGAATCACAAGCTAAGAAGTACTACATAGCTCTAACTCTAGAATGTCTAACAATTACTAAAATACAGAAGGGCTAATACTAAACAACAAGAATAGAAAGAGACTTATCGGTCTGCGAACGTGATAGATATACCTCGAAGTTGATATAATAGTTGCCTCGCCTCAGGGATGGTAGTACTGAGTCGAAGTACTTGGATCTTCACATGAAAAACATATGTAGAAAGGGTATGAGTGCACCACAACGGTACTCAGTAAGTGCCATGCCTAACCTCGGTTGAGTAGTGACGAGGAAGGTCAGGGCCCTACTGAGGTTAAATAAGATATAAGGTTTAACATTGTGAAATAAACAATGTAAATAAGTAATATAGGATATGAAGGACAACAACAACTATTACAAAGGCTAGTAAAACACAGAAAGAGAATACAAATCAGCTCCGAGATAACAACCAGGGATCTCCCAGGATACCGCCCTGTAGTCCCCAAATATAAATATCATATCCAGTGAATCTCCTGGGTGCAGTCCCGTAGTCCAACTCATAAATGTGTAGGGATCTACCGGATTACCACATCCGCAGTCCCAAATATAAATACTCAGTGTCACACCTCTTTTTTACGGGCTTTTACACCCCGCGAAGGGTATAAATAAAAAGAGTTTTTCAAATTAAAGAACGGTCGGAACGGGATTAGTTATTTTAATTTTTTTAGAGTCGCCACTTGAGAATATAATGGTGTCTCAAGTCACCGAATTAATCCCGAACCGAGGAAAGTTTGACTCTGTATTACAGTCGCGAACCAGAAATCCGGGTAAGGAATTCTGTTAACCCAGGAGAAGGTGTTAGGCACTCCCGAGTTTCGTGGTTCTAGTACGGTCGCTCAACTATTGTATTTTTGATTTTACATCTGATTTTATTACATGCTAATTTATGTGCTTTCATTTATAAACATCTTTTATTATTATTCATTTTGAAAAGATTTGCGACATTGTGAAAGCATGTTTCCGATCACGTTGCCATCAAGGCACTCGTTTCCGTTAACACACTTCGACTTTGTC
>MU781883.1:4096-14268 GCA_026770625.1 Nicotiana glauca
TAAAATAATAATAATAATAATAATAATAATAATAATAATAATAATAATAATAATAATAATAATAATAATAATAATAATAATAATAATAAAAGCGGTTAAAAGTTAAAGTTTGCACATAAGTTCATAATTGTTAAAATCAGATAAATAAGTCAAATACGACATTTGAGCGACCGTGCTAGAACCATGGAACTCGGAAATGCCTAACGCCTTCTCCCGGGTTAACAGAATTCCTTAATTAGATTTCTGGTTCGCGGACTGTTAAATAGAGTCAAACCTTTCCTCGATTTGGGATTCAACCGGTGACTTGGGACACCCTAAATCTCCCAAGTGGCGACTCTGAATCTCTTAATAAACGAATCCCGTTTCAATTGTCCTTTAATTGGAAAAACTCCCTTTACCACGCCCCTTCGCGGGGTGCGGTAGCGCCAAAAGGAGGTGTGACAGTGTGCAAAAGTGAGCTAGTCGGTTGGAACTAGTATGAGGTACCCACACAAAGAACCATCCTTGGGAGAAGTCTGAGTATCCCGTGAGCTGCTATTGCTTCGGCCTTTGTCCTTTAAGGGAGTTTCTTGTTCACCCTTATTATTTTTATTTTATTTGTGCACTGGGGATATTGCACTCTTTTAAGCATGGGGTGTGAGAGTTCCTTTAGATAATTAGTAGTAGTTTGTTAGTAAAAATGTTAACTCCTTATTTTTTTAGTTTAGCTTCTTATTTTTGTTTTTGTAGTTGTGTAGTAATTTAGTAGTAGTTTGAGTAGCTTAATTTATTATTCTTTTTTAAATATGAAAAATCAGAAAAAGAGGAAAAAAATTTTAAAAAAAGAATTTTTTTTTGGACTTTTCCCGACGATGGATCTCTTAGACAGTTTCTTGAGAGATTAAAGTCCAAAAAAAAATTTAAAAATAAAAAAATATAAAAACATGTCTTTTAGCTTTCTTTAGGTAGTAATAATCCCCCGTGGTTTTTCTCTGTTCCTCGGTTCTTTTTCATGGGATGTAGTTTGAACCAGATAGTAGTATTTTTTTTACTTTTAGAGTAGATTAGGATTTAGGAAATAAATGGAAGAAAGATGAGATACCTAGGCGCCCTTGACTTGCTTGATAGTAGCATATTTAGGCTTTGACATATGTAGTATCTTCCCTATGATTTGAAATTATTGATGATGCCTTATATATTGGATAACATGTTTTGCGATGACTATATCTCACTTTTTTGACTTGTGTTCACTTTGTGCTTAATACTTAATATCTCGTGGTTCCGTGAATACTTGTATTAGTTTGAGAATCGGAATGAAATCGTCCTTAGTGAGTCATGTGCCATGTGTGAAGTGAGATTTTTGTGTAGTCCATGTATTGTACTTGTGTCTAGAACTTGCCCGGTATGTGAATCTTTATTTTAGGTGATGCTTGATTTGAAAAATGATTTTAGGCTTTCTTTGATCTTTTTTGAGCTTTATTACTTATCACAAATAAAATTTATCCCTAGTCAACCCTTTTGAACCTATAGACTTTTATTTGGAACCCACATTACAAGCCTATACCCTTTTTATTCTTAATTGACACTGTTTTGATCTTTTTTCCTCTTAAAGCACTTTAATTATGAGATGATCGCTAAAAGAAGTAAGAAGGAAGGAACTAAGTATGAGGTGGCTTTTGAGTGAAACCAATAAAAGGAAGAAATGTGCACTTATTTTGTAAAATAATACACCACTAGTGAAAATTAAAAAAAAAGAATAATCTGAAAAAAATAGAGATGAATATATTGTTGTCTTGTTCTTGCTAGTGGGTATGAATTAATGTAGTGCTTAAAGAAGAAGGGAGCATTTTTGGGGTGATATTGTTTGTGGAAGTGAAGTAGATTGAAGAATTTACGCTTAAAGCTGATTATGTGATGTGTTAAAGTGCGCAGGAGGTTTAGTCACTATTCCTAAATATATCCTACTAGTCTCTTAGCCTACATTACAACCATGAAAAAATCCTAATTGATTTTCGATCAAGTGAGCCTACATTAGTAGAGATTTACATTATGGGCAAGCCTATGGTACCAAGTGCATGCATGTGACTTCTTTTGAGAGTGAGCGATTTTCTTTGATATATGTGAATCATTAAAATATATTTGATAATGAGATTAGATTGTGTGGATTGAGCTTGCTCTCTTGTTCTTGTTGTGAGGGCACATAGTTTCAAGAGGGATATGTAACATTATTAGACTTCTCTACGACGTGGGCTGTTCAAGCCAGGAGTGCATTGTGACATTAAGTCGTTCTTTGAGACTAGGATTGTTATGAGCATGTTGACTTTGTTTTGATTATTTTTGAAGTGTGGCATGAGTTATGGGAAGTGTGTGTTCAATGCATGCGTTAAAGCTTAATTGTTGCAACAGACCATGGTCATACGTGTAGCATGCTTTGAATTGTACAAGCTTAATTTTGTTTTGTCTATTATAGTTATTTGTTCGAGGACGAACAAAAGTTTAAGTGTGGGGTAGTGATGTTGGACATATTTTTATATGTTTTGTTGAGAGTTGTATATTTATAATATTCATGTATATACTGTTATGTGAGCATGATGTGTTAGTTGAGTAGTTAGAATTTGTTTAGTTGTAGTTGCCAACTCAGCATGTATACATGTACATATATATATATACTCATTATAGTAATGAAATGACTAGACTTTCCACTTCATTTCATTCTCTGAATTTCCTCATCTGACAAAGTGCTCCTCCCTCAGAGTGTTCTAGAGGAACACCATTGAAGATCGAACTTGAGCTTTAACTCCATACTCAGTCCATATCTTAATATGGTATCAGAGCGGATGAAGCTCATCCCCGACAATTCACCTTCATCTCCGGTCACCATCTCCAATTTTTTCTCTTAGTGATTTTATCTCTTCTACCAAATTGAAGCTTGCCCTAATTCTCTTCAAATCACGAAATTGACGGTTAATTCTTCAGATTTCTACTGGTGAGTAGTGGATAACACACTTCCATGGCGATTTTAGACCAAGATGATTCATCTGTCGGCAACACAGCTGTTCCAACTACAATGAACACCGGAATAGATCCAAGTGATCCTCTCTACCTACACCCGTCGGATAATTCTGGAGCAATGCTCGTTTCAGTTCCTTTCAGTGGAATCAGATACAAATCCTGAAGACACAGTGTAATGCGTGGTTTATCTGTCAAAAATAAACTAGGGTTCATAATTGGTGAGTGTAAACCACCAGAGCCCCAATCTCAAAGGTACAGACAATGGGAGCGATGTGATGACATGGTAACGTCTTGGATTCTCAATTCACTTTCGAAAGAGATTGCAGATAGCATAGAATATACTAGTGATGTCGTTGAGCTGTGGAAGGAATTGGAGGATAGATATGAGCAAACTAATGGCGCTAGACTATATCAGATTCAAAAGGAGATAAATGATTTATCTTAGGGTGTGTTGGACATCACAAGCTACTACACTAAGTTGAAGAAGTTGTGGGAAGATCTAAACACCTTGAGCAAGGTGACCCGCTGCAACTGTGCCTGTACATGTGGTGCCAAGGAAAATATGCATAAAGCTGAGAAGGATAGAAGGTCGATTCAATTTCTCATAGGACTGAATGAAGTCTACACTTTCATACGAGGTAGCATCCTTATGATGAATCCATTACCAAATCTTGCACAAGCCTTTTCATTACTAGTTCAGGATGAAAAACAAAGAGAAATCAAACCAAACAATCAAATGCCCCTCGAGTCTGCCTCCCTCAATGTCAATACATCAAGACCTAGCTCCTACAAGACCAATTATGTTGCCAACAAAAATACAACAGGGGGGAATAGGCGTCGCCCATTCTGCGATTATTGCAAGAGGTTGGGATATACCAAGGACAAATGCTATAAACTACATAAATACCCATAAAACTTTGGGAGCTCATACATTCAAAATCCAAATAGAGGACAAAACTTGAATCAAACTGATAGGTTCAACAAGGGTAGAAGAATAATGGCCAGTGTACAAGGCAATCCCTCTGAAGCAATGCCTACAGGAAAAAGTGAATTAGAAGATGGAAATGAGGGGGCACAAATCAACATTTCTAAGGAACAATATGGGCAGATCCTGAGCTTGTTGCAGCATTTCCAAATTAGAACAGCAGGAGAAAGTTCAAATTCTGCGAGTCATACAAATGGTGCTGTGAACTTTGCAGGTATAATAGTCTGTACCTCCTCTATTGATTTTAGCAAATTGTCATGTGAGTGCTTCAAAAATAAGGCCAACTCCTGGATATTAGATTCAGGAGCATCCAATCATATGACCTTTAACCTGTCCCTGTTAACTAATATTGTGACCCTACCATATCCCTTGTTAGTAGGCATAGATTGGAAGTGTGATATTGTTTCCTCACGTCATTTTTCATAAAGTCATGTACATACTTTCCTTAAAATATAATCTCATATCAATTCACTCTTTAACTAGCTCAACTCCTAAAAGCGTAGTTGCCTTCACAGATAATATCTGTGTTCTGCAGGCCCCTTCAATGAAGAGGCCTCTAAAAATTGGTAAAGTCAGTGATGGACTCTATCTACTCTGCCCAAGGTGTCTCAAGGACAACTATTCAAGGTCATCTGTAAATAGTCCAGGTGTTAGTTCAACTTCTTTAACTTATTCTACTTGTTGCACACACATCTCACACTGTTCTCATCATCCCATTGCAAATACCTATTCCCCAGATAATAAAGTGCAATTTTCCCCTGAAAGTAGGGTTAATTCTTTGATGTCTTCAAGTAGTGACATAAATGTGTTATGGCACGACAGACTGGGCCATGTACCCTTTATCAAGATGAAAGGAATATCCAGTATCCCTGTAACCTTCTCCCCAAAACAACCCTTTACTTGTTCTATTTGCCCCATGGCAAGACATGGGAGACTGTCCTTTCCAGAAAAATCCACTGTTTCCACCAAAATATTTCAGCTCCTCCATGTTGATCTATGGGGTCCTTATCATATGTCAACCCATGATAACTTCAGATATTTTATCACAATGGTGGATGATTACAGTAGGGCTACTTGGACCCACTTAATAGCCAGTAAAAGCGATGCCCTTCATGTCATCAAAAACTTTGTGTCCATGGTTGAAAACCAATTCAAAACCAATATACAGTCCATATGGTCAGATAATGGCCTGGAATTTAACAATGCAGAAGCCACTCAATTCTTCCTCTCCAAATGAATCATTCACCAGAAGACATGCCCTTATACATCCCAACAAAATGGGATAATAGAGAGGAAGCACAGGTATCTGCTAGAACCAGCTAGAGCCCCGTTATTCCAATCAAAATTACCCCTGAAATATTGGGGCGAATGTGTCCTATGTGCAACTTATATATAAACAGATTACCCACTTCCCATTCCAAAGGAAAGTCACCATATGAACTGTTGTATAAGAAAAGGCCTGCTTACTCCCACATGAGGAGTTTTGGTTGCTTATGCTATCCCAAAACACCCAAAATCCACAGAGATAAGTTTGAACCTAGAGCCACACCACATGTTTTCATTGGATATCCTTTTGGGGTTAAGGGGTACAAGGTGCTCAGTCTAATTACTAAGAAAACACATGTGTCTAGGGATGTCACCTTTATTGAAAATATCTTTCCTTTCTGCATGATTAAAGATACTAGTTCATTCCCTCATGTTATTCAATCTATCCCTTTTATTCATTCCTTGTCTACTGATGATGAACAAGAACAAACTAATGTGCAAAATGATCAGAGGATTTCAGATGATACACATCCAGATTTGTCTACTGTGACTTCCCCTTTTTCCCTTAGTGATATGGATTTACCCTATCCAGAACAAACATCGGATGACTCACCAATAAGATACACAAATACATCTGAAAATATTCCAATACCTAGACAATCTCATAGAACACATAAAGGCCATGCATACCTGATAGATTACATCCACACATTACCTCAACTCAAACCAAACTTCCACACCAGCACTGTATCCCCCTCTGCCAATGCATCACTTTATCCTCAAACCTCTGTATCTGCTAAACATTCACATCAGTACAATCTATCCTGACCAATGAGTAGTACTTGCAGTGACAAGGAGCCTGAATCATATGAGGAAGCAACTGTATATCCTGCTTGGCAAACAACAATGACTCAGGAGTTTGAGGCATTGCATGCCAATGATACTTGGGAACTAGTACTATTACCAGTGGGGAAACAAGCCATATGATGTAAATGGGTGTACAAGGTGAAGCATAGGGCAGATGGTAGTATGGAGAGATTCAAAGCCAAGTTAGTAGTCAAGGGGTATACTCAGCAAGCTGGTGTTGATTACACAGAAACATTTAGTCCTGTAGTCAAAATCACAACAGTCAGAGCTCTTATAGCATCAACAGTTAAGAAAGGTTGGGACATCTTTCAATTAGATGTAAACAATGCTTTTCTTCATGGAGATCTCCATGAAGAGGTGTACATAGAGGTACCACAAGGATTAGTAGTAGAGGATGAACATTTAGTGTCCAAGCTTAAGAAGTCTCTATATGGCCTCAAACAGGCAATCAGACAATGGTATGCAAAATTCAGTGAGGCAGTATGCAGCAGAGGATACACTCACTCCATGTATGATTATTCACTCTTCTACAAGAAAACAACTAAATCATTAATATATGTGGCAGTGTATGTTGATGATGTGGTACTGACATGCACTAATAGGAAAGAGATAGAGGAACTGAAGACATTTTTGCACAACAGCTTCAAGATCAAAGATTTGGGCAGACTTCATTACTTTTTGGGTTTGGAGATATTGTATAAAGCTGATGGACTAGTAATTACACAAAGAAAGTTCACACTTGACTTGTTGAAAGAATACAACTGCATGGATTATGGTAGTCTTACCTCTCCCCTTGATCCATCAGTGAAGTTAAGAGCTAAAGAAGGCGTGGCATTACCTGATCCCACATACTACAGGAAGTTGATTGGGAAATTAAATTTTCTCACAAATACAAGGACAGACATAGCCTACAGTGTGCAACACCTCATACAATTCATGCAAGATCCAAGAGACTCACCTGAAGGCTGCATTTCACTTACTTAGGTATTTGAAAGGTGATCCCTCAATGGGAATTTTCATGTCACATGATCCAGCATTAAAGGTTAGAGCTTATTGTGACTCTGATTGGGCTGCTTGCCCAGACTCAAGAAAATCAGTGAGTGGGTACTTGGTTTTGTTAGGAAATCGCCCTATATCTTGGAAGTCTAAGAAGCAAAAAACAATTTCATTATCTTCAGCAGAGGCAGAGTATAGAGCACTTAGAAAGGTAGTAGGAGAGTTGGTATGGTTGTGCAACTTGTTTGAAGAACTCACTGTGCCTTTCAACAAATCAGTAGAAGTCTTTTGTGATAGCCAATCAGCTCTACATATAGCGCGAAATCCTGTGTTTTATGAACGAACAAAACACATTGAAGTGGACTACCACTTTGTAAGGAGCAAGCTACAAAAGGGCTTGATTTCATTGCAGCATGTGACAAGTGAGAACCAATTGGCTGATATACTTACCAAGGTCCTAACTGGAGCAAAACATTCAGCTGTATTGAGCAAGTTGGCAGTGTATATGACACCTCCAACTTGAGGGGGGGGGGGTGTTGAGAGTTGTATATTTATAATATTCATGTATATACTGTTATGTGAGCAGGATGTGTTAGTTGAGTAGTTAGAATTTGTTTAGTTGTAGTTGTCAACTCAGCATGTATACATATACATATATATACTCATTACAGTAATGGAATGACTAGACTTTCCACTTCATTTCATTCTCTGAATTTCCTCATCTGACAAAGTGCTCCTCCCTCAGAATGTTCTAGAGGAACACCATTGAAGCTCGAACTTGAGCTTCAACTCCATACTCAGTCCATATCTTAACATGTTTCGATATTAATTTACTTGTATTTTTACCACTCTTTGGTTATATTTGATAGTGAATATGTCCAGTTTAACTTAATTATAGAATTTTACACTTATTTAGGTGTTAATGCATGATGTAGGTACTTTGAGATAAAACTTGGAGCAAAGTGCACCAAGAAATTGGTGAACATAGATAAGCTGTGCAAAGGAGAAATTAAAGAAAAAGAAGATGAGAAATTTGGTTGATTACCTGGAATGGCAACGTCTTTGGTTTTGAGTTGCATGAATTTTGGAATGAAAAGTTAGGCAACTAGCACTAACAAGAATCAAATTGGAGAAATAAATTGAGCTGCAGGTGGCGCGAAGGATGTGTCTCGCGTTTAGCCTGGCGACGCGCGGTGTCCGTTTCTGAAGTTATTTTGTCTCCTTCTTTGGTTTTGGACTTGGTTATTTCGTCTAGGTTTTTTTTCTACATCTATAAATAGTTCTTAAAAAAAAAATTTTAGACAAATTTTGACGAAGGGAGAGCACAGAGCCGCCGTTGAAGTTGAGTTTCATCTTTTCTTCCACCAACTTAGTCTTTTTATGTTTCTTTGTATGATTTGTTGTTTTGCTATCATGTTTATGTGGAGCTAAACTTCACGTTCTAGGGTTGTGGTTCTTTCATGTCTATTGTTATTCGGATATTTATTTTGATTTTTTAGTTTATCATATTGGTTTATTTATTCAATCCTGCACTTAATTATTTGATTGTTTGATCACCAATTGAATACTATCTACGAATCTAGAGTAGAACTTAAAAGTGGGAATTCTAGATTGCATATAGGATTGAGTCTAGCAAATTCTTAAACCTGGGCATCGGGGAACGAATTCGCGGTTAGGATAGACATATACCTAATTGCCTTGCTTGGTTGATTTACAGGAGTTATAAATGTGTTCTTGTTGATTCTAATTCCATAGACATATAGGTGTTAGGTTAGCTTGAATAGACGAGTAAGAACTCGACAGATTCTTATGAGCAATATTAATCCTGTCAACCAATAAACTAGATAAATTAGTTAGTTAATTCAATTGAAGAATACAATAGGAATGTTAGATAACTCATAACCCTAGATCGTTTTCATTACATTGATATCATAAAAATCTTCTCCTTTTCTCTGTTAAAAGTTCATTATTTATATTTCTATATTTAATTAGCTTAGAATCGAATATTTCTAGGTTTAATTCTTGTTTAGGTAATTAGGATAGTCTAATTTAGTTAATAGTTAATCATAAGTCCTCGTGGGTTCGACATCCGACTTTTAGTCACTTTATTACTTGACGACCGCGTATACTTGCGTGTGCGTTTGGTTGCAACAGTACTTAAAGAAATGTCCTCAAAATCATGATCTTGAACATGTCATGTTATATTCATAATAGTCTCACTACAAATAAAGTGAGAATTAAATAGTTTCATATGAATAAGTCCTTAACAGAGGGAGTACATTTCATTCTCTAATTGGGCAGCAGGTGCTGACACCGTTGAACGTATTAATTTGATGGGCTGATTGTTTAGCGAAAAGCGTAAAAATTGGTTGGCGTAGCTATTTTTTGGCACTACAATTAGAGCGTGGTCGCCTTTTCAAATGAATTGGCAAAATAATTACTTATCCGATTAAATCGATATTTTTTCTCCCAACTAAAATAGGGAATACAACTCCAGCTAGGGGTGTACAAATCGAACCGGAAAATCGCACCAAACCGAAAAGTCAAACCAAATCGATTAAAAAATCCGACTATGTTTGATTTGATTTAGTTTGGTATTGAGTAAAAAAACCCGAACCAAACCGACATATAAATATATAGTTTTTATATATACTTTTAAGACTTTATATAGAATTTTCTTTACAAAAATTAAAAAAATATTTGGGATTCTCTTATGGAATGTATATTTAATAGAATATAAAGTACTCCATTTTTACTAACCTTAAATAATGAGTTATATGATCACTTTCCTATCAAGTGTTACTGAAATACGTCAATTTCTTTGTTCTTCCTTGTACATATATCAAGATTTATTAAATTCTTATATCTTTTTCAAATTTGAAGTGGTATTTTGATAATCTAAAATTAAATAGAACTTATCCCTAATTAGGTATCATGTTGATTTTTATGTTTGATTATTAAATTCGTTTAACCTTATAAGTATACATCAACGAAAAATTATTGTCAGAGGACTAAAAAAATAACTATCATGTGTTATTAACAAAATACTACCATAAAAATATTTAAA
>MU781888.1:0-79277 GCA_026770625.1 Nicotiana glauca
AGTTCCAAGAGTAGGCCACGCGTCAACTCCTCGAAAACATCATTTCCGCTCATTAAAGACGTATCGAGCATACGCTTCCAACAAGCGGAGGGACTAACTGTATGGGGTAAAATAGGACTTGACCTCAAGGGGGCCGAGTATGACTTTCCTCGTATCGGGAAAACGGCGAGAGTACGACTCTCTCTCTCCTACGTCTCCTATAGCAAGGACGTAACANATGGGGTTGGAGTTGACCCTCATTATGACTATACCGATGGGTACGCCCACTGAGTATACGCCTACTGAGACAAGGCTACGGCTCGGATATTAAAAGGTAGCGTTCCTATCAGGGAGAGGTTGTCTACTTTTGTACCTTTTTCTGATTATTTCGAGGAAGGTCTCCTGCTATATAAAGGAGACCTTCACATTGTAAAGGGGGGGATTTCTGAAGAATACAACTTCTGATTATCTCTCTCTCTATCATTCTCTCTGTGATAATTATTCTCTCTTCACCTTCCTAGTGATTTTCATTGATAGTTCACATAATCTCGCCATTTCTTATCAAGATTCGCAATATAAAAGCTATAGATCTATCTTCGGGGTTTATTATAGTTGATTACGATTTACCCCTTTCTCACAACTTTTGATTGTCCATGACTTATAAAGTAATTGATAACTTTTGAGTGAAACACTGTATATTACAGTACTATTTATGTATAATTTTTAACTACATATTAAAGATTCAGTTTAAAACTTTAATCAAAATTAAGAAGTTTTGGTCGCGTAAAATTGAGATACATGGAGTAGTACATATATATATATATATATATATATGTAGTTAATTCAAAGTCAGAATTTAAATGGCTTGGTCTGGTGAGGGGACAGTGATGTAAAAAGATTTGAGCAATCAAAGCTCTTGTCTCATTCCAATACTCTCATTTGATTTTGACAAAACAGAGAACTTTATAAATTCGATTACTCCCATTTCGTTATTGGCTATAATTATTATGCTGAGTTCCAGCTTGTATTACACTGTTCAGAATTATACAGTCTACAGTACTTCCTTTTCGGTGATTGCACAAATACGTCAAATGGAAAATTAATCACTACTTTGGTAATTAGATGTGTACACACTATTATTTTTAGACCCCACTTTTGTGGGATTATATTAAGATTTTTGTTGTTTTTACCCTTAGTAATATAATTTTTAGTCATAAAAATTTAGATCATAAATTTTAAAAGTTATAGTATTAATTATTTATTAAATTGAAACGAAGGGAATAAATCTTATTGTTACGTGTGTTTGTCAAAACAATTTAATTCTAAAATTTATTCTATTTGTTTAATTTAAGTTTCTTGTCGTAGTATGTTTAATATCGTAATTTCAAAATAATATAAGGACACAAAAAAGTCACGTCACTTTCAAAGTATATTTCTTTGTTCTCCTCGGAGTCAAGTCATGCCATCATTTGATTTCTTTCATAACGTACATTTTACATAATCATTTTGATTACGACAACTCTTACCACTCCTTATAAGATTGAATATATACGAAATATCTTTTTCCTTTGTTTGGTTAAATTATTTGAAAGTTAAATATGAGTGACAACTATATTACAATTTTTTCTCGTCTACTCAGGAGTTGCGGACACACCAGCGTGAATTATATTATAGGTTGCAGTTACAAGAATGACGGGAAAGTTAACGATGTTTGATGACGTTCATGGATGGATATAGACCCGTCGGTCTGGGATAATTATTTCAGTGCTAGGAGAAGTGACGATCGTTCTCAAGAACCAAATAGACTGAGCTAAGAAAAATCCTATGAGTTACTAAAATAACGATAAGAGTGCCCCTTTTTTATCAATAAAGGGAGTAAAAACGGGGATTTCTGATTACAATTTACTAGATCTTCATCATATACTATAGCATGTAAAAAAAAAAGTTAACAAAATTAAAAGAAAATAACTCAAATATTGAACTATATATTTATTGCACAGAATTTAATACAAGAAAAAATAAATGTGCTCGGCTTTTCAGTTTTTTCAACAAAAGTGGATCTCAATTTTACTGTCTTCATCATCAGTAATAAGACAAACTGGACAACGATTGAGCGCTAAAATAGGTTACGACTTACGCTAACTCCAAAACTATCCAACGGTCATTTTCTGAAAATTGGAAATTAATAAAGGCATTGTTTATGGCAGATTTCTAACTTTTTTAAAAAGGAAAAAGGGAGAATATTTTAAGTTAATGTGATTCAATATTACTTCCGGAACCCAATTGTGGCCTTTTTTTGGATTCAAAATACCAAAATAAGTGAAAAAAAAATTTAATGACCAAACTATATAAAACGTGGTTCTAAACTGCACTTTACTTTAACGTCTGTTTGGGACGTTAAGGTAAAACGCATTTTAAAATCACGGTTTATATAAAACACGTTTCCAAACTACGCTTGACCTATTTTGTGGGTCCACCAATAACTCTCCTGCACATAACAATAATTCAAATGGGTAAAACGCCATTTTAAAACGCGTTTTAACTTCAAAAAATTCGAATCTCTTCTCCCACCCCCTCCGGATTGGGTATTGCCTTATTTAAAGGCGTTAAGGGGTTTAAAAAATTCATTCAGAAATATTCTCAAATCCTGATAAATTTTTCTTCTTGTTAAATTCTCAAGCTTTTTTTCATAATGTCTGAAGAGCGAAAAGTAAGGGTTTCATTATATTGGGGGAATGATGTTGCGGTGGCGAATAACTCAGTGAGCTATTGTCACGACCCGAATTTTTCACCATTGGGAGTCGCGATGACGCCTACTACTGAAAGCTAAGCGAGCCAACTAACTGAACTATTTGACCTATTTTCTATTTTTATTTTATTTAATGACTTAGCTTCAACAGTTTATAGCAACATGATTGAAAAAGCGGAAGAAATAAATTTTTAATTTAACAATACTAATCATACCATCCCAAAACAAAACCACCCAAGATTAGGTGTCACAGCTTCACAGACTATCTAAGAATACTACAAATAAGGGTCTGATAGAAATAACAAATACTATCTCTAGAACTACATAAGAGAACACAGGAAAAAAACAGATGGAGGGAGACGCCAAGGCCTGCGGACGCCTGCAGGACTACCTCGGGTCGCCTGCTAAGTAGGAAACTGAAACCTCACTGCGGTTCGAAATCTGCAGTACTGGGATCTGCACAAAATAATGCATAGTGTAGTATCAGTACAACCGACCCCATGTGCTGGTAAGTGCCTAGCCTAACCTTGGAGAAGTAGTAATGAGGCTAGGACCAAACTACCAAATAAACCCGTGCAGTTATATAATATACAGCGGAATATAAACAGAAATAAACAAGTAAAGATGGGAGGGGGTACATGCTGCGGGGTATATCAGAATCAGCAGTAAATCAAGAATAAAACATAAGGACAACTTAGATTTTACAGCAAAACAATAAGAAACTTGTATCCCATCCATAAATACTTTGTATCAACAACTGTTATAGCGCGCAACCCGATCCCAACATATAACAACACTGTTGTGGTGTGCATCCCGATCCATATATTTATCACTGTTGCGGCGTGCAACCCAATTCAAATATCTCATTGTTGCGGCGCGCAACCCGACCCAAATATATCATTACTGCGGTGTGCAACCAGATCCAAATATATCATTGTTGCGGCGTGCAACCCGATCCAAATATATCATTGTTACAGTTTGCAACCCGATCCAAATATATCATTATTGCGGTGTACAACCCGATCCCAATATACAATCAACAACAACCATAACAAGAGTCCTGGCTAGGGATCAATAAGGAACTACACTATCTCGGCAAGAAAATCGACAATATAGGTAACTATGCCCCGGCAAGGGGGAAACAACTATAACTAAACTTGTTCCAATATCTAACTACCTCAGCTAACACCAATACTCAATCATAAGTAATCACAAGAAATAAGGGTAAGGATATAAATGAAATCACAGTAAAATCTCGAAAAGGGAATAATAGTAGAACAATCAATTCCCAGCGAGGGAATAATATCAAAACATCAACATCCCGGACAGGGAGACGATATAATAGCACTCTTCTATTTTTCTTTCCACATTTACTTCACAACTCACTTTACACTTGAGCCAATGCTCTATAGGGTTCGATTGCCAATCATACTTCCACAGTTCATTTTATGACTTGAGCCAACGCTCTTCACTATTCAAATACCAATATTAGTTTCACAAGCCTTGCTCAACAATAGCGAGCACCACATAAGGCATGAACAATGCAAACAGAGTCACATTAATCATAGTATATGACCAACAGCCATGCTTGACACCAGCGTATAGATACTCGTTACCGTGCTTATACGTCGTACTCAACAAATAACATATAGCAAATAGGACACAACTCCTAATCCCTCAAGCTAAGGTTAGATCAAACACTTACCTCGATGCCAAGAACACAGTTCAAGCCTCAACTATAGCTTTACCTCATGATTCCACCATCAATTCGCTCATATCTAGTCACAAGTTACTTAATTACATGAATGAATGCTAAATAAACAATTTCTAATGCATGGAAATAAGTTTTCTAAAGCTTTTCCCAAAAATAAAAAATTTAGCCTTGGGTCCACATGTTCAAAACCCGAAGTTCGAACCAAAACCCGACTACCCACTCACTCAAGAACTCAAATATATAATTTATTTTGAAATCGAACCTCAAATCAAGGTCAAATCCCCATTTTTTGAAAAACCTAGGTTCTACCCAAAATACTTAATTTCCCCCATAAAAATTATTAATTTTGAGTTGAAATCATGTTAAAAGATGTTAATGATTGAAGGAAACTAGTAAAATTGACTTACAATCGATTTGGAAGAAGAGTTGTTCTTGAAAAATCGCCATTGGGAGTTTTTGTTTTGAAAAGATATGAAAAAGGGTTGATTTTCGGCTAAGTATAAAAAGTTGCAGGCTGCAGTTATGGGAATTGCGAACAGGGGTTCGCAATTGTGAACCCTTAAGAGAATTTGGGCTTTCGCATTTGCGAACAGGAATATCGCATTTGTGACTGGAGTCTCGCATTTGCGACTAAGGGGCTTCCCAGGCAGGCGTCGCATTTGCGACATCCACTTCGTATTTTCGAAGAAGGCAGCCCAGGCCACTTTCGCATTTGTGATAAATTGCTCGTATTTGCGAGATCGCATTTGCAAGACAGGCTTCACAAATGCTAAGCTTGCAGGTCTGAAGCATACTAGCAATTCCCTAAGTTAAAATTTTACACCGTGGCCTATCCAAAACTCACCCGAGGCCTCAGGGCTCCAAACCAAATATGCACCCCAAACTAAAAATATCATACGGACTTATTCGTGTAATGAAATCACCAAAAAAATGTCATGAACATCGAATAAAACCTCAAGATAAATAAAATTTCTCAAAACTTCTTAAACATCAAATTTTGCATTTAAGGTTCGAATCACGTCAAATTCCGTTTCTTACCAAACTTTACCGACAACACATATAAATCATATTGAACATGTACCGGTATTTGAAACCATAATATGGGCCCGATATTACATGTTTCACATAACATTCCACTTTCAAAAATCTTTATATTTTTCAGAAAACAATGTCTTTCAAAAATTCATTTCTCGAGCTTGGGAGCTCGGAATTTGTTTCCGAACATATGCCCAAGTCTTATATTTTCCTATGGACCCTCTAGGACCGTCAAATCACGGGTCCGGGCCCGGGCCCGTTTACCCAAAATATTGACCGAAGTCAATTTAATTCATTTTAAAGCCAAATTTCTATCTTTTTTTTTACGGATTTTCACATATAGGCTTTCCGACTACATGTCCGGACTGTGCACCAAAATTGAGGTGATGCTGAAAGAGGTTTTTAAGCCTTAAAATACAAAATTTTATTTAAAAATAAGTGATGACCTTTTGGGTCATCACAACTATAGTCTATCTCCACAGAGTCATGTTAAGTTTCCTAGACTGATATCATTGTTATGTAATAAAATGAGTGTGAGTAAATGTTCGGTGAATCTTAAAATAACCGGAAGATATTCATATTATGTGAGTCCGCAAGGGGTTGCTTATTACGCTAAGTTTAACATCGAGAATGATGAAATTCTGAGAGATTTTTTGGGACTCCGAATGAATACCGAAAATTTATTTTGATAAAAATATTGAAAATGTACGTGAAGGTTGAAGATGTTCTGAGTAATGAGGTTGCGCAAAGCATGGATAACCTTCAATCATCGGGTGGTTATTCTGGAGCAGTTTTAGCCGAACAGGTTCCTGCTGAATGAGTTTGGCCGGATCCAAACTTATCTCCACTGGAAAATGAGGAGTGAGGAAATAATTTCTCTCCTGCTTTACATAATCCACAAGACGACTGGTAAACTTCAATTTTCCTCTATTTTACAATGTTTATTTTTGTTGTATTGAATTTGTATTAACACTCATATATTTCACAGGGGGTACCGTCCAGATATGAATTTTACAAGTTATGAACCAACGCTCAGTTGAAATATGCGTAGTTTTTATATGTTGGATAATGGTGGTCCATTCGGGAGTCATCACCAATAGAATAATGTCCATTACGGAATGTCAACACATTACGACTTGTAAGTGAAGTGATATAGCTATATGTAAAGTATTTATCAATTTGAGTAGCTTATTATTTTGTTGTGTGCAATGAAAATGAGCAACTTGATGGTCCCGTCCTCACTTAGTCTCCCGTAGACGATGTATTTACTTGGGATTTGGCAGATGCACAGAGTCAGAAAGATAATAGTGATTATGATAACAATGTCGATGAGTTTGGAGATGACACACCTTTCCCTGACGAGGGTGATAATAAGTAGTAAGAGAATGCCAACCTGATTTGACAAGGAAGCAGCTCCACCTCCCGTTAGACCAAGTGTGTACGAGTCCCACATGTCATTTCATTCAAGGAATATTCCATACCTTGATCATTTGCCAAGTTGCCGGATGTGGATTCCCTCACAAGGGATTTTGAAAAAATTCGAACAACAATGTGGGATGAGTCTAGACCAACGGTGCTGGCAAAGGGAATGCTTTTTCCTAATAAAGCACGCTTAAGCAGGGCGGTGAAAATATATAGTGTAAAAGAGTGTCATGAGATGAAGGTATGGGAGTTAAGTCCGGATGAATACAAGGCTGTTTGCCTTAGATGGTTTACGAGTTGTCATTGAATGTTGCATACGAGTAAGAAGAAAACAAGGTTATAGAAAGTGGGTAAATATATTGGCACCCACAATTGTGAAATGGATACATTCAATGGGAATCACTTCAACTTGGATGTTGACTTGATTTCTCTTCAACTGATTCCACACATTTAAGTGTCAATAAGGTACAAGATCAAAGAGTGTAGCATATTCGTCCACCAGGAATATGGGTGCACTATTACCAAAAGAAAGGCATATCTTGGGCGCAAACGTGCATTTGAAATTGTTTAAGGTGACTGGGATAAGTCATTTGCATTTCTACCCAGGTACATGGCCGTATTGCAACACTTTAACCCCGAGACTATTATTGAAAGGAAGCTTGAGTGGAGTGCAGGAATACCGGAATATATATTCAGATACGTGTTCAAGGCATTTAAACTAGCAATTGATGGTTTTGTGCATTGCTGTCCGGTAATTTTCATAGATAGTACTCGTGTCTATGAAAAGTATGATATTAAGCTGTTGATCATCATTGCAGTAGATACCAATGGACAAATATTTTCCCTAGCTTTTGCCATCTGTGCCAATAGAAGCCAAGAGACGTGGTCGCTATTTTTGAACTACTTAAAGGAGCGCGTTGTCAAACAACATTCAGGTATTTGTCTAATATCTGATCGGCATGGGTGTATATTAAGTTCAGTAGAGCATTTTCCTGAATGACAGGAACCGTATGCATACCACTGTTACTGTGTGAGGCACCTGAAGGCCAATTTCCAGAAGAAATATCCCAACAAGGACTTGCATGATTTAATGTGGATGGCTGCAACTCATCACCAGGAGTGAAAATTTAGGAGGCGCATGAAATTAATCCATCAGGAAGATGAAAGAGCCTATCATTGGTTGATACGACATGAGCTTCACAAGTGGACATTGCATGCGGATGGTGGTAGATGATGGGGAACCCTGACTACAAATATGTCAGAGTCTTTCAACGGGTTATTGAAGTCTGCAAGTGGATTGCCTGTCATTGCCATGGTGCGGATGTCATTCAAACAGATGGTGGAGAGGTTTGTTGAAAGGCATAGAGGTGCATCAGAATTGATGGAGAGAGCTGTTGAATTTATGAAAATACCAATGAAAAGATTTGAGAAATATAGGAGGCGAGCACATTGACATTCATTTTTACAGTTTTATAACAAGCGAATTATTTTTGAAGTTTGCACCGCCATATATCAAAACCGGGGGAATAATGTACACATCATAAATGAATCCAACAGGTTGTGTTCTTATGGAAAATGATCCATCTACCACATGCCATGAAGTTCTTTCAACATACAGGTTTAGGGCCAACCAACTATGTTGATAAGCAATACAGTATTTCTGCATACTTAAACACATATAGTGGGCAGTTACAACCAGTGGTACTGAGCATTATTGGTTGCAGGAACCATTTAAAATGGTGTGCAACAAGGACTATTTGCATAAGCTACAAGTGCAAAAAAGAATGCGTATACGCAACCAAATGGATGTTGGTGATATCGTTTATGCGCATAAATGTGGCATATGCTCACAAACAAGACACGACCGTCGTACATGTTAGTTTTATAATTTTTATATGTTTGTTTGTAAATTAAATAATTAATTTTTATAATTATACAATATTTAATTATTATATATTCACATAAGGGTTCCAGGCTCGATATTTAAGGCCCAATAGCACCAAGATTCCTGAATTCTTGTATGTGTTAGTTTTGTAATTTTATATGTTTATTTGTAAATTAAATAATTTATTTTTATAATATACAATATTTAATTATTATGTATTCACATAAGGGTTCCAGGCTCGATATTTGCGGCTCAGTAGCACCAAGATATCCTAGATTCTTGTATGTGTTAGTTTTATTATTTTACATGTTAGTTTTATAATTTTATATGTTTGTTTGCAAAGTAAATAATTAATTTTTATAATTATACAATATTTAATTATTAAATATTCACATATGGGTTCCAGGCTCGATATTTGAGGCCCAGTAATACCAAGGTATCCTGTATTCTTGTATGTGTTAGTTTTATTATTTTACATATTAGTTTTATAATTCTATATATTTGTTTGTAAATTAAATAATTAATTTTTATAATTATACAATATTTAATTATTAAATATTTACATATGGGTTCCATGCTCGATATTTGCAACCCAGTAGCATCAAGATATCTAGAAAATATTGTTCATTTCTCATGTTATTTTCTTACGATGTTGACTATAATTGAACATAGTTTGTATTTGATCTATCAATTTTTGACGTACTTTTGAGTATAAGAGATACTTAAACTACAGGGATACTATGCTAAAAGCACTGCATTTTATTACGCTAAAATGCAATACATTTTACTATCCTAAAAGGGCACTATATTACTAATCTTTAAGCAAATAAATAATGTAAACTAGATAAAAATAATAAAATACATTTAATCACATAACATTCACAAAAATACATATACAACAGTAAAAAAAATGTATATTTTTTTTAAAAATAATAATGATTTTTCAATTTTTATATATTTTTTAGCATACTAATATCTAAGTTCGGATATAAATAATATACCAGTTTAATAGCAAAACACACACAAAATAACATAGAACACATGTAAAACAACTAATATACAACTTTTATACGAGTTTCGACAAAAACTAAATCGAAATACCTCGATTATATTTTTTGAAAAGTTGAAAAATTGAAGAACTGAATATTTGAGTCCGAAACGAGCAACTTAGCTAGGATGTGGGACCAACACTCTTTACTTTTTGTAGGACGAATGGGGTCCACTCGAGTTTTTTGGATCGTTAATACGGGGACCGCTAGAACGAATTTTAAAATGGGGGAAGGGGGTGGGGTGGGGTGGTTGCTTTCTATTTTGAACTTGGGGGAAGGGAAGGGGACAAGTAATGAAGATGTAAAGCGTGGTTTAGTAAAATATTTTATATAAAAGGGCTTTATCAAACCACATTTTAGTTAAACATCTTATCAGCTTCAGGTAAAACGTAGTTTGAAAATATGTTTTATATAAAACGTGATTTTAAAACACGCTTTACCTTAACGTCCCATATGGACGTTAAAGTAAAGCGCGTTTTAAAATTGCATTTTATATTGTTTGGTCACTAAGTTTTTTCCCACTTATTTCGATATTTTGAGTCCAAAAAGACCACAAATATTTCCCGGACTCCTTTTTCCTCTTTATTTTTAAGAGAGGTTCTACACGACCACACTTTTGTGACCCAATTGTGTCCACACGGGTGAAATTATATCAATGACCTCCTAATTATTTAGCCCCACATTTTTCCTCCAAAACAGAAAATTAAATGTGGAGAGGCTCTTCCTATTCCCACGTATTGAGTTGTGCAAAAATTATCCATGTTTACATACGGTAGTAGCTGAAGAATCTTTATATCGTATTGTATTTTCATTGTATTTTATGTGTATAAACAATATTTATATTTTCTTTTAAAATAAATATGGTATACGGTTTAGTAGGAGGGAGAATCATCTAATTTAGTAGTGTCAATACTTCCTTCTTATCAAACCAAGTCAAAATGGATACTTTCTCCTTATCTAAAAATGGATTAAAACCAAGAAAATTTGCCAGTGCAAGAAAATATGAATCCAAATGAACATAACAGAAATACAACAACTATGAATATGAACCAAGATAATATGTTTGATCAAGTTAGGGATGAGTTGTACGGATCTTTAGGAAGGACATCGAATGACATTTGGTTGAATGAATACGAATGGGTCGATGTTAATTCTTAAGGCAGTTTCAACAATGTTGTGCACTTAGATGATGATGATGAAGCACCCGATGGAGAATATTATGGAGAAGCTGATGATGATGAGCAGTTTTTAGGAAATGAATTAGAGTTATATGATGTTGATCTGGAAATGGAGAATGAATTCACTAAAGATGATGCGGTTGTAGGTCCAATATATGGAATGTGATTTAGAGATAAAGAATCTTTGTTTGCATTCTACAAAGAACATGCACGATTGAAACGATTCTCCATCATTAAAAGAAATTCCAACAAGAAGGATGGTGATACCGCCAAGTACATAACTTACTGTTATGATAGGGTTAGGATTCGCAAAACAAAGTTTACCACAAGAGTAACAATTGTAAAGCTAGGCTAACTACTGTTTTAGATGATTCTGGTTGTTGGCGCGTCTCTAAGGTCATTCACGATGACAATCATGATTTGCTCCTTTCATATCGCGCCCGATGGCTGGATGTAGGTCCGTTTGTGATTCTTTGAAGAGGGATCTTATAACTCACGATCGATCTGACATTAGACCCTCTAAGAATATTAGACTTTCTGAGTTCAACATGGTGGACCGAAAAATTTGGGTTGCACTCCAAAGGAATGTAAAAATTTTATTTTAAAGAGTAGGAATTTTGAAATGCAAGAAGGGGATGCACAGTCAATGCTCAACTTTTTTCGTGAAATGCAGGTAAAGGATAGGGAGTTTTTGTATTCAATAGATGTTGATAATAGTGGTAGGCTGCGAAATGTGGTATGGGTGCATTCACACTGTAAGGCGGCGTACGAGTAATTCCACGATGTGATATTCTTTGAAACGACATACCTTGTGAATCAATATAATGTGCCATGTGCTAGTTTTGTTGGCAACAATCACCACAGACAGTCCATCTTACTGGGATGAGCTCTCATGTCTCATGAAGATATCAATAGTTATAAATTAATTTTTAGAACTTGGCTTGAGGCCATGGGAAATTTTCATCCAGATGCGATCATAACTGACCAGTGTTAGAGCATTAATCCAGCCATTACTAAAGTGATTCCACATACAATACATAATATTTGGCATATATTTTCAAAGTAGCCTCTTTACTTAAGTGGTGTTCGTCCTTCTAAAATTTCACGTGGAGAATTTAAATTCATGGTACTTGATAGCATTACTGTTGAAGTTTTTGAGAGAAAATGGACAGAACATATTGCAAAGTATAATTTGCATACAAGGAATTGGTTCAACAAGCTTTAATCTGAGAAGGAAAAATGGTTTCCTGTGTACCTTGGTGTGTATTTTTGGGCTGGCATGCTATCTATGCAAAGAAGTGAGGGGATGCATGCGTTCTTTGATGGATATATTACCCGTCAAAAAACTCTTAGGATGTTTGTTCACCAGTATGGGTTAGTGATTGCTGCCAACTCCGCAGCACTAAAAAGTAGTGAGAGAGGGTCGCAATAGCTTTTACCCGATTTATGGGTCGGGATCGATTTCACAGAGAGCTAGGATTGGAGTCGAGTATCAATTTAACTTAGGATTATATGTATGCTCTTAATTGATCTTCCATTCATTTTTGGTATTTTCTATATAAAACTACTAATATCAAACTACAAGTTAAGATTGAAACTAGATTATACTAAGATTAGATTGCTACAAGTTGTATCTAATGGATTAAGGGGCACTAGGGTAGTGACCTTCACCTAGGTGGCTAATTGACGAGTAATTTCTTCCAAGGCATGATTGACACGATTGGGGAAATATGTTATAACTGTTGCTCAATACTTCCCACTATTTACCTCTTGGTAGAAAGAGTGGTTTTGCCCAATTGACTCTTTCGAGACCAATTGGGTATGCATATTTGCTCGAGCAACTAGGGTTCAAGTCGGGTAATTAATCTCTCGAGGTTTAACCCTTTAATTGGGACTATCAAATCTCTTGAGTCCATCCCAATTCCTTGTTGAGTCAATTTTGGAGACTTAGGCTTTCTTTCTCAAGAAGATCCAAGTCAACTTAGCACAAACTAGTGTTTGCAACCACTAATTTATAAATTAAACCATAAAATTGACCCAAATAACAAACACCCATAGTCAATCTAACCTTAAATCACAACACCCATCAATTACCCACACTAGGGTTGAGCCACAACCCTAGCTAATGGGTTTAGCTACTCATGCTTGAAGATAAAATCATAGAAATAGATGAAGAGAAAGACATAATATTAAATTACTAAAGAAAATATAGAGAATCTATCGTTAGAGTTAAGCTAAAATGCCCAAAATGGTTATAAAATAGCTTCTCACGAGCGCAGCTGTTGTTCTAGAATAACTGATACCCTAAAAATAAAAAAGGGTTCTATTTATATTAAGCTGGAAAAACTGGACAAAAATACCCTTACGGGGTTAGTGCGGGCCACACAAAATGGATTGCGGCCACACTAGGCTCTTAGACTGGAAATCTTGGCTCTCTGAACTCAATCTCCGCGGACCGCGCAGAATGGACCGCGGCCGCGGAGGCTTCCAATGCGGCCCGCACAAACACGACCACGGGCCACGATGGCTTGAACCTGGGCAAGTTGCATCTCTCTGATCTTCTCTTCCACGGACCGCACATAATGGTAGTGCGGCCACGGAGTCTTCAGTGCGGACCATGCAAGATTGTCTGCGGCCGCACTGCCTTGAAGCCTATTTTGCCAATTCTCTGAATCTCCCTAGTACGAACCGCATAGAATGAACTGCGGCCGCACTAGGTTTTATGCCTTGAAATCTACTCTCTGAGTCTCTCTAGTGCGGACCGCACAAAAAGTAGTGCGGCCACACTAGGCCTATTTGTCCTGAGTTTGCCTTGTCTTAGGTACTTGAGCAGGTTTCACTCCTTTTGAGCCGAACTTTAACATTTCGTCACTTTATCGATCAAACCTGCAATCAATCACAACTTATGAGCCTTTTGTGACTATTTTGTAAGAATTATAAGCAAAGCATAAGCAAGAAGGAGCATAAAACATGTCAAAATACCTAGTTATCAACTCCCCCAAACTTAAGCTTTTACTTTTCCTCAAGAAAACAAAATAAGACACACCTCTTAAGGTAAAATCCAAGAATTTCCAGCTATCCTAAAGTAACCTCAACAAGCATTAATTAGGACTAACAATTGCCGTCAATGCGAATGCATCATTAACAATATTTAACCTTTGAAATATCATGGATCCAGTGTGACACAAGAGCATCAAGAGTTGACTTACCACATCAACGAACTCTTTCAATTACTTTAGTCATTGTGGAACCCAAACTCACACATCCTCAACTCTCCCTAAGCAAACCTCACCTTTTTAGAGTATTGACACACAAATCAAGGTTAATGGGAATTCACTCATCTCTGTCAAGAAAATGTCACAAGTCCGGCTCTAGGTACCATATGCTTGCCCCTTATGTAAGTATCCACTAATGAAAGCTTCATCAAACTCAAGATCATATAGGGCTTTTGTGGAGTCATTGTGAAGGCTTTTGGTTTAGGGTAGGTCATGTTTTTGTTCAAGTGGGTTCCATCTTCCCTTAAGCAATCCTTTTGGTTCATTTGGCATAATTCACTTGACTCTTTGAGTCATTTCACCTCTTTCTAAGGGGTTAGAGAGACACATTGTCACTCTTTCTTATGCATTTCAATTCTTTTCTCATTTTTCAACTTTCCACACCGTTCTTTCTTTTACTTTTCTTGAATCACTTTTTATTATTTCTCTCATTGAGCATTATTTTTGCCTTTTTGTTTTTCTTTCTTTTTTATTACCTTTCTTTTTCTTCATTTTTGTGCCTTATACCACTTTGTTGTCATCCTCGTCTCTCCCTCCAAACTTATACTTTTGCCATGTGCTCAAGGAAAGATCGGGTGCCAAGAGAGGACATCTTTTAGAATGGGTATAGGCTTATAACATGGTTCTTGAAAGAAAAAGGTCTAAGGCTCAAAAGGGTTAACTAGGGATCTTATCATTGGTAGGCTATGGAATTTTTCAATCTATCATTTGGATAAGGAGAGCCTATAATCACTTCTCAAGTCAAATTTCACTCAAGATTTTGCCTCAACAAACATTCAGGGCAACTTCTAGACCAATGGCTCGGGACTTGGACTCGCAATTTGATTTATCACCACACAAGCTAAAAGATTGCTAAAGACATATAGTCGGGGGACCACAATGACCTTAGATACGATTTGAGCTCACAATGGTCCCAAAAAACCACTTGATGATTATCGGTCAACACAAGAGTCTCAAGTCCACGACTTTCACCATCCTAAACACAACAATTTGTCTTTGACCATGGGATCAAACGCAAATGTGCTAGGTCCAAGTGAAGCTTTGCTTGAGGTACCCTTAACTATAAACTACCAAAAACAGAAACAAAAACAAAAACCGACTCAAACCCTTAAGAAGGTCGTCACGCTATCTATTGGGAAGGGCCACCCGGTTCACACAATACTCCACCTTTGGAAAGAACCGTGGCATTAAGAAAACCAAAGGCTTATTAAAACGTCCAAAACAAAACAAAATGTTACGAGCCTATATAAGATGCTAAAAACGGAATTTTTTTGCCAAAATAGAAAATAGAATGAATATTTACAATAGGGGAATAAATATCCAATAGGGAATGAATATATATAATGATGTAACTTTATATACAGACCAAATGAAAGATAAAAAGTGCGATAAAAGTACTAAGTGTAAGATTATATACAGACCAAATGTGAGAAATCAAGAAAGAATAAAAGTGTATCATATATACGGTCGTCCAAAAAAAAATGTAGGGCGCACCCCCTCAAATAAAAGCTGGCATTGTCCCCAATGCCAAATAAACAAAATAAGCACCAAAAATAGTAGAGAAAGGATATGAAGACTCCCTAAGCCATGTCCGTTTGCATAGGATCATGAGTGGTCCCTGGGTTCTCGGTATGCTCGGGAACCTCAGACTGGTTCCCGGTATCCTGCTGCTCAGCTGCAGGGACTTGGGACTAGACCTGGACCGGCTGTGGATCTAGTACATCCTGTGGCTGTGCTCCCAAGCAAGCTCCTAGAGATCCCTGCTATGAAAATCCACTGCCTTATCCATGGCACTCTGAGTACTGAGGATCTTCTCCTGGTTTTCTAGTATCTTCTTCAATGCATCCTCAATGGATTGTGGGACCTATGCCGGCTGTGGTGCTGACTGAGCTGCAATGGTGGAGATCAAGGTAGACTTGGACGATGCAGTATACATCCAACTATTTAGACTCTGAAGCATCTGGCTCAGCCAGTGGGCAGTGATAGGATGAGCCTAGGAAGATGGAATCCCTGGGCCAGCTGAGGTAGAAGGACCTGGAGGAATGTCAGCTAAAGTGGAAGGTCCAGGAGGCATATCTACAGTAGTAGAGGCAGGCTCAGATGGGGCCTCTATCACAACTGGCTCTTCAGACTGGCCAGTTGGGCCAGAAGCAGGGGCTTTGTAGTTCTTGTCCTTGGGGTTGTCTGGCCCCTTCAAACTATACCATGAGAATGGAGCTACCGACTTGCTCTTGACATCGTAGGGCTTCTTTTCCACCCCCAAATCCCGAAAGTACATAGAGAGGGTGCTGGGGAAAGGGTATTTCCGGTTATGCTCTACTCCTACTAATGAGATTATACGGGACATCACATTTCCTACATTAATGGGGTATCCCGCCATGATCGATGAAACCAACACAACCCGGTGGAGAGGAAGAGTCTGATCATGTGTAGTAGGGTACAACCGGCTACAAACAAAGGTCTCCTAACCCCTATCTTCAAAGTTCAGGGTCCTCCTCAAGATTTTTACCCCAGCAGTCAACCACTCAGGAATGGTACCTGGGATTGTCAGGTACTGAGCTAACCATGGGCGGACCTCCTCGCCCATCTTCAACTTTGCCTGATATAGAGTCTCATCCTCCTCATTGAACCCCAAGTATTCGTTCAGGTACCGCCCTTCAAATAACACAGTCTTGTTACGAACCTTGGTCACTTTGGAGCCCTTTTTGATATAGGCTACATTGCAATAAAATTCCTTGACCATGTTTTCGTTGGAATCTATACACTTCTCCATAAATATTTCCCACCCCACTCTAGTCCTAAATTGCCTCAGCACGTCAGGGTTGTGGGGTAAAAGATCTTTGTTAATAAAACTCTGCTCCGGTATCAAATGTCTATATGGCCACCACTCCCTAAACTTATGATATGCCACCTGGCTCACAAACCTATCCTCCTAAACTTTGGGCCTTCTAGTCCGGGTAATGCCTTCCACCTGAGGCTCACCACCCTCATGTATCTCCTCATCTCCCTGAACCTCTTCCTCACCTTCGTCTGCACCCTCCCCGGATAATAAAGCCGTGGGGGAGGTGGAGTACTCACTACTACCGGCTGCTGAGCCCTCAGACGAATCAGTAGGTACATGCTCTGGTGATTGGGCAGTGGGTGATAGTGGAGGGGTGTCGCCTGTCAATCTGAAACTCGTGGCAATATGAGTTGGCACCGAGTCAGAGGAGATTTCTTGGGATGGCACATACTCACTCCCCGATTGATCACAGGCTCTGTCAGCTACCTTAATTTCTTTTCTCATCTTCTTTACATTTTGATGAGCCTAGGGAGTGAGTTTAACCAATCTCTGCTTCCCTCCCCGGGAGGAATCACCTCTCCCGGGTTGTTTTGAGACTTTACCTCATTGTTTAACCATTGTCTGCAAGCATAAGCATCTAAATTTGTTAGTATCAATAGAAGCAGTGAAACATATGTGCAGAGTGAATTGCAAAACAGAAGCAAACAGTTATAGACACAGTTGCAGAACATGGCCAGTGTAGACTGCACAAAATAGTAGTGCGGCCGCACTGAGGCCACCACAGACCGCACAAGAATGACCGCAGTATGCACAAGTTTAAGGTCCCCAAAAATAACTCTGTGAATTTCACGACCGTGGCCCGCACAAAGTAGTGCCGCAGCCGCGGTGGGCCAGTGCGGACCGCACAAAAAGGTAGTGCGGCTGCGCTGGACAGAGGTCACCTCTCAGGATTTCATTATTGCGGTCCACACAAAGAGGTAATGCGGCCACATTGAGGCCACCGCGGACCGCATAAACACGACTGCGGTCCGCCGAGGGTGCCCAAAATTGGCACTGAGTTAGCGTTTAAGATTTAGCTATTAAGTTCAAATTTTCACCTAGGTAAGGTCCCTACTCAATTACCTACTACATTATACTTACTAAGTCTACAAAAATTAACATTTAAACTAACCCAAGCTAACAAGTAGAGAAATATGAGAAGAAGAAGAAGCAGAAGGCTAAAGAAAATGAAAATAAAAGGAAATTACAAAATTAAATAAAGAGAAATGAGTGAAATGGTACCAGATGTATGAGATGAAATGCAGTTAATCAATCTAAGCAAGAATTACGGCCAAAAGAGATGATGAACAATAGTCTAGGGCTTTTGAGAGTTAATTTCGCGAAAAGGGTAAAGGGGGTCCCTGGGGTCTATTTATAGAAAAACCCCTGGGGCCCATTCTCACCTACCAGTGCGGCCGCACAGAATGGACCGCGGTCCGCACTGGTGTATTGTTATTAGTTCCAATTCCAGTAACCCACCACGGTCCGTACACAATGGACCGCGACTGCAGTGGTCCACCGCGGCCCGCATCAAATCAACCGCAGCCATAGTGGAAAACTTCAGAGAGCAATTTTGTTACCCTTTTGCTAGTGCGGACCGCAAAAAGTGTAGTGTGGCCGCACTGGAAACTTCAGAGACAGAACAATTTTGAAATAATGTCCTGCACTGCATCAACTCAATCCCTGCAACATCTCATAACCAGTTAGCCCAAAAATCTATCCTATACTACCAAGAAAATCAAAGAAAACAAAAAGAAAAACACATGGGTTGCCTCCCAAGAAGCGCCTGATTTAACATCGCGGCACGATGCATGTTACCGTAACATCATTTGAAATGAACAACAACCACCACATGGCTATCATCAAAATTCCCAATATAATGCTTGAAACGCTGGCCATTCACTCTAAAGACTTCACCACTTTTGTTCTTCAAATCTAGAGCACCAAACAGGGTCACACACACAACTTCAAATTGTCCACTCCACTTTCATTTTAGCTTTCCCGGAAACAACCTTAGACGAGAATTGAACAAGAGCACCAAATCACCAACTTTGAACTCCTTTCCATGAGCATATTTGTCATGAAGGTACTTCATCTTGTCCTTATACAAGGACAAACTAGAGTATGCATGGAACCAGAATTCATCAAGTTCATTGAGTTGTTCAACACGAAGATTAGCTGCAACATCCCATTCAATATTAAGCTTCCTCAAGGCCTACATGGCCTTATGCTCCAACTCCACTGGTAGATGACATGCTTTCCAAACACCAACCAGTACGGTGACATACCAATTAGGGTCTTGTAAGCGGTCCGGTAAGCCCATAGAGCATCATCTAACCTTTTTAGACCAATCAGTCCTATTGACATTGACAGTTTTGGACATAAAGTTCTTGATTTCCCTGTTAGATACTTCAACCTGGCCACTTTCTTGAGGATGATAAGGCGTAGAGACTTTGTAGTTGACACCATACTTGGAAAGCAAGGCATTAAAAGCTCTATTTCAAAAATGCGATCCTCCATCACTAATGATTGCCCGAGGTGTACCAAACCTTGTGAAAATGCTCTTCATTAGAAATGCAACCACACTCCTAGCTTCATTGTTGGGCAAGGCCACGACCTCAACCCATTTTGACACATAATCAACCGCTACAAGAATGTAAGTGTTACCACACGAGCTAACTAAAGGGCCCATAAAATCGATACCCCACACATCAAAGATATCAACTTCAAGAATTGTGTTTAGAGGCATCTCATCTTTCTTGGAAATCCCGCCCGCTCATTGACATTGATCACATCTTTTCATTAAATCACTTGCATCTTTGAACAAGGTTGGCCAATAAAAACCATAACTGAAAAATTTCGAAGCCGTTCTCACCCCTCCATGATGGCTACCATAGAGTGAGGAATGACAAGCCTCTAGGATGCTAAATTGCTCTCCCACCGGGACGCACCTTCGAATCACACCATCTGTTTAAATCTTAAACAAGTATGGCTCATCCCAGTAGAAGTCCAGACTATCCCGTTTGAGCTTCTTCCTTTGGTTAGAAGAGAGCTCACACAGGATGACGCCAGTAATAATGCAATTAGCAATATCGGCAAACCATGGCATCTCACACATCGACAAAGAAAGTAGTTGCTCATCGGGGAATGTGTCATTGATCTCTAGGCCATCATACGACACTCTTCCTCCTCCAAGCGGGATAAATGATCCGCAACTTGGTTCTCACTACCTTTCCAGTCCACTATTTCCAAATCAAACTCTTGAAGTAGTAACACCCATCTCATCAATCTTGCCTTGAAGTCTTTCTTTGTCATCAAGTACCTAAGGATGGCATGATCGGTATGCACAATGACCTTAGCCCCTATAAGATATGGTCGGAACTTTTCCATTGCAAAAACTATGGCCAATAATTCTTTCTCGGTAACCATGTAGTTCCTTTGAGCGTCGTTCATGGTCTTGCTTGCATAGTACACCGGGTGAAACATTTTGTTAACCTTTTGACCCAAAAGATCCCCAACCACAATGTCACTTACGTCTCACATGAGCTCGAAGGGTAAGCTCCAACATGGTGCGGTAATGATCGGGGTAGTGGTCAACTTATGCTTGAGAAGTTCGACGACCTCCATGCATTTCTCATCAAACACAAACTTAGCATCTTTCTCTAGAAACTTGCAAAGGGGATTCACAACCTTCAAAAAATCCTTGATAAACCGCTGGTAGAACCCCGTATGTCCAAGAAAAATCCTAACTCCTTTGACAAAATTAGGTGGAGGGAGCCTTGAAATCACCTCAATCTTGACTTTGTCTACTTCAATCCCATGCTTAGAAATTTTGTGACCCAATACTATGCCCTCTTCAACCATGAAGTGACATTTTTCCCAGTTAAGAACGAGATTTATTTCTTCACATCGGGCCAAGACTCTATCCAAATTTCCCAAACGCTCTTCAAATGAATCACCAACCACGCTAAAATCATCCATAAAGACCTCTGATATGTCTTCCATCATGTCGGTGAAAATAGCCATCATGCATCGTTACAAGGTCGCCAGAGCATTGCACAACCCGAACGGCATCCGCGAGAAAGCAAATGTACCATATGGGCATGTAAATGTGGTCTTCTCTTGGTCCTCCGGGGCAATTAAAATTTGATTATACCTCGAGTAGCCATCCAAAAAGAAATAAAAAGCACGCCCCGCAAGGCGATCACGCATTTGGTCAAGGAATGGCAAAGGGAATGATCTTTTCGAGTCACCTTGTTCAGTTTCTGGTAGTCAATGCATACCCTTCATCCGGTAACGGTCCGAGTGGGAATAAGTTTATTTTTGTCATTTGTCACCACAGTCATCCCACCCTTCTTCGGCACACATTGCACCAGAAAAGTCCATGATCTATCAAAGATAGGGTACACAACCCCGGCATCCAACCATTTTATCACTTCTTTCTTCACCACCTCTTACATTGCCTCGTTCAATCTTCTTTGATACTCCAGAGAGGGTTTTGCATCATCCTCCAAAATGATTTTGTGCATGTAAAATGCAGGGCTTATTCCCCGAATGTCGGCTAATGTCCACCCCATTGCTTTCTTCCTCCTTTTGAGAACCGCCAAAGTGGCATCTACTAGCAAGTTAGTGAGTCAAGAAGAAAGAATAACTGGTAAAGTAGAATTTGAGCCCAAGAACTCATACCTGAGGTGTGGAGGAAGTGGATTCAACTCCAACACCGGTGGCTCCTCAATATATGGCTTTTTTGGAGGCGTCTTTCTATTTTCAGGGTCCAAGGATATCCTTCTCGACTCGTAAGAATAGGACCCCATTCCATGCAATGCATTTACGCACTCCACTCAGCTAGCATCCTCATTGACATCAATATTTAGAAGCACGGACTCAAAGGGATCCTCCATGTTAATCATAGAACTTGTGTCATCCACTATCAGAGCTGTGACAATGTCCACAAATAAACACACCTCAGTGCTATTGGGTTTCTTCATGGATTTGCAAACATGGAAGATGACCTTCTTATCACCCACTCGGAAAGTGATCTCACCCGCTTCAACATCAACTATTGCCTTCCCCGTTGCAAGGAAAGGCCTTCCTAGAATAATTGGGACTTCAAAGTCCACTTCACAATCCAAAATGACAAAGTCGGCCGGCAATATAAACTTGTCCACCCGGACAAGCACATCATCAATTATGCCCAAAAGTTGCTTCATTGATAGATTTGCCATTTGAAGTCTCATTGAGGTTGGCCTAGGTTGCCCAATTCCCAATGTCTTGAAGATCGAATAAGGAATCAAATTTATGCTAGCCCCTAAATACAAAGGGCCTTCGCAAAATACGCACTTCCAATAGTGCAAGGAATAGTAAAAGCTCCGGGGTCTTCAAGTTTTGGGGCCATAAAATGTGCAATAGCACTGACTTGATGAGTCATTTTTATTGTTTCACAATCCATATTATGACCAAATCCTTCATGAACTTTGCATAGCCCGGTATTTGTTCAAGTGCCTCCACGAAAGGCACATTGATTGTAAGGCTTTTTATCATATCAATGAACTTTTTGAATTGATTGTCACTCTTTTGCTTTGCTAACCGTTAAGGATAAGGCAAAAGTGGCCTAGGCAAAGGTGTCTTGTCTTTGGGCACCACCGGTTCAGGCATGTCAATCACGTGTTCCCTAGATGGGTTCACGGCATCTTGAGTTTCCACCTCGGCCTCATTAATATCAATCCGTACCTTATTGTTCACCCTATTCTCAACCACATGTTCAACTATCAAGGGTACATCATCTTCCCGCAACTCAACATCATCATTCACAACTTGCTTGTCTTTCGAGGCATGCACATCACCACCTCTCCCACTTCTTGTTATAACCGCCATCACATGATTGTTTCCACCCTTCGGGTTCACTACCATATCACTTGGTAGAGCATCCCTAGGGTGAGTATTCAATGATTGAGAGATTTGGCCTAATTGCACCTCCAAATTCCGGATAGAGGTATTGTGGGAGGCCAATTGAGCATCAGAATCTTGGTTCTTCTTCATCATTTGTTCGAACATCATTTCTATTCTTCCCATATCATTTCCCAAAGAACTAGATCCTTGAGATTGAAATGTAGGCGAATTGTTCGGTTGTTGGTACATCGGGGGCCTTTGAAATCCTTGCCCCTGGTTACCTTGGTTTCCATTGTTGTTCCATCCGCCTTGACCATTGTTGTTCCAATTATTGTTATTACCATTCCAATTCCCTTGGTTGCCTTGATTGTTGTTCCCCCAATTACCACCTTGGTTGTTGTTCTTGTTGTTCCAATTACCACCTTGGTTGTTATTGTTGTTCCAATTACCACCACCTTGTTGTTGATTGCCCCAATTTCCTTGGGGTCGCCATTGTTGGTTTGAAGAGTTGCCTCTAGTTCCTTGATAGTTTTTGACATCTTGTACCTCTTTACTTTGCTCATCATAGTCATCATTTTGAAACCCATCACAATCATCACCATATTGCTCAGAGTTCCCTTGGTTTTGTTTTCTTCTTTGCTTTCTCTTGTTGGCAAGCTTACTAACACCTTCCATATCATTCACTTGGCGAGGGTTTTGGTCTTGTTGTAACTGTGCCTTAGCCAATTGATTCATAGTAGTCGTCAACTCCGCTATAGCTTGCCTATGGTCATGTAACTCCTTATGCAAATGAATAACCGAAGCGTTTCCTTGAGGAACATTGGCCTTACTTTGCCATGCCGAAGAAGTGTCGGCCATCTTATCAAGAATCCCGCAAGCTTCATCATAAGACAACTTCATGAAATTACCCCTGGCCAATCGATTGACTATGCATTGATTTGTGGTGTCGATGCCCCAATAGAAGGTTTGTTGAATCATCGCCTCGGTCATATCGTTGTTTGGGCATTCTTTCACTATTGTTATAAACCGCTCCTCGATTTCATGCAAAGGTTCCATGGGTTCTTTCTTGAAAGCCAATATCGCATCTTGAAGTGCCACCATATGCCCGGGTGAGAAGAACTTAGCAATAAATTTATCTGCCAACTCATACCAAGTTGTGATGGAATGATTTGGGAGTCTTTCTAACCAATCCAATGCTTTCCCCAGAGTGAGAATGGGAAAAGTCTCAACCAAAGAGCACCTTCGGACACATTTGTTTGCTTTCTCCCCCAACAGGTATCTACGAACCCCTTTAGATGCTTGTAGGCATTTTGATTGGAGGCGCGCATGAAATACCCATGTTGCTCAAGTAAGGTCAACATCACATTGGTTATTTGAAAATTCCCCGCCCGAATTTGGGGAGGGACTATAGCACTTGCATATCCTTGATTCGGTAATACTCTAGGAGCCACTCTTGGAGGTGGCGGAGGAGGGTCTGAAATATTATCATTATCATTGGTTTGGCGGCCTCGTTGTGGTCCGGGAGGTACAAGAGGCATCTCATCCTCTCCAATTTCATCTACCTCCTCCCCCGCTATCATGTTTCCAAGAGAGTCATTAGCATTCAAAGCCATTTGGTACATGTAGTATTCATACAAACAAATTAGTAACAAGGAAGTAAAGAAGAACACACAAAACTAACTAACTTGATAGCCAAAACCATTAGCTCCCCGGCAATAGCACCAAAACGTTGATCACTGCCAACTTCGCACTACTAAAAAGTAGCGAGAGAGGGTCGCAATAGCTTTTACCTGATTTGTGGGTCGGGATCAATTCCACAGAGAGCTAGGATTGGAGTCTAGTATCAATTTAACTTTGGATTATGTGTATGCTCTTAATTGATCTTCCATTCATTTTTGGTGTTTTCTATATAAAACTACTAATATCAAACTACAAGTTAAGATTGAAACTAGATTATGCTAAGATTAGATTGCTACAAGTTGTATCTAATGAATTAAGGGTCACTAGGGTAGTGACCTTCACCTAGGTGGTTAATTGACGGGTAATTACTTCCAAGGCATGATTGACATGATTGGGGAAATATGTTATAACTGTTGCTCAATACTACCCACTCTACACCTCTTGGTAGAAAGAGTGGTTTTGCCCAATTGACTCTCTCGAGACCAATTGGGTATGCATATTTGCTCGAGCAACTAGGGTTCAAGTCGGGTAATTACTCTCTCAATGTTTAACCCTTTAATTGGGACTATCAAACCTCTTGAGTCCACCGCAATTCCTTGTTGAGTCAATTTTGGAGACTTAGGCTCTCTTTCTCAAGAAGAGCCAAGTCAACTTAGCACAAACTAATTTTTGCAACCAATAATTTATAAATTAAACCATAAAATTGACCCAAATAACAAACACCCATAGTCAATCTAACCTTAAATCACAACACCCATCAATTACCCACATTAGGGTTAAGCCACAACCCTAGCTAATGGGTTTAGCTACTCATGTTTGAAGATAAAATCATAGAAATAGATGAAGAGAAGGACAAAATATTAAATTACTAAAGAAAATACAGAGAATCTATCGTTAAAGTTAAGCTAAAATACCCAAAATGGCTACAAAATAGCTTCTCACGAGCGCAGCTGCTGTTATAAAATAACTGATACCCTAAAAATAGAAAAAAGGTTCTATTTGTACTAAGCTGGAAGAACTGGATAAAAATACCCCTGCGGGGTTAGTACGGGCCGCATAAAATGGACTGCGGCTGCACTAGGCTCTTGGGCTAGAAGTCTTGGCTCTTTGAACTAAGGCTCCGCGGACCGCACAGAATGGACCGCGGCCGTGGAGGCTTCCAATGCGGTCCGCACAAATATGACCACGGACCGCGATGTCTTTAACCTGGGCAAGTTGCATCTCTCTGATCTTCTCTTCCGCGGACCGCACATAATAGTAGTTCAGCCGCAGAGCCTTCAGTGTGGACCATGCATGATCGACTGCGACCGCACTGCCTTGAAGCTTGTTTTGCCAGTTCTCTGAATCTCCCTAGTGCGGACCGCACAGAATGGACTGCGGCCGCACTAGGTTTTATGCGTTGAAATCTACTCTCTGAATCTCCCTAGTTAGACTGCACAAAGTGTAGTGTGGCCGCACTAGGCCTATTTGTCCAGAGTTTCGCTTAGCTATTATAGCTAAGCATGAGAAAGAGTTGGAAGAAGAATATAGGTCAAAGGGCTTTCAAATTGTTTGTGAGTCAATGTTCAAGTGGGAGGAGCAGGTAATTCAGTGTTATATGCGTACAGTGTATGAGAAATTCATCGTTAGTGATTATTCACTTGTAAAAAAAATGGAAATCCAGTAGAGTACATTGTTGAATGTACACCTATCGGCGATTATTTTAGTTGCAGCTACAAATGATTCGAGTCTAGAGGTGTACTTATGTTTAACCAAAAAGTATGAAACTTTTAGTTAAACCAATATTATATAAGTGGATAATAGGTAAATTCTAGTTACCGATAATGAATTCTAGATCCAAAATGTGTTTGCGAGGATAATGCAGGGCTTTGTTAAAACAAATTTAATGCGATGTACATTAAATGATACGATTATAGATGAGGGAGGAATAATGATAAGTAATAAATATGTTTAATGGCAATAAATATAAATGAAGAAAGTAATTCACTCAATATTGAATGAGGTGGATGATTCCTCTTTCCGACAATGAGGAATATGAGGATATAGGACGCTTTCTCGGATCTGATGCGAGAAAGATAGGATAAACAACAAATCAAATCTCTTTGGAAAGGTAATGCTTGTATTTTTCTCTAGAGTCAACGTTTCAAGAGAGTCCTTATCATATAGAATATTACATGTCCCTTTTCTTCTTCCTATCTTTCTATTTATATGAGACATGCCCCCAACCTAACCTAAAGTACAGATATAGAGAATGTCCAACGGAATATTCTCCTAAATATCTTATTACAATACCGTTATTTGTAGACTTGAACGTTCGACCTTGGCCTCGATTAACAGCTCGCCAGTAAGCTTCTTTAATCTCTTGTACGACCTCGGCCTAATCTCCTCTTAGTAACCTATGCTTGTACCAGGTTCCCTTTGTCAGATTTTAACCCATACAGTTAGTCCTATGCCTGTCGAGGTTCTTTTTGGACGAGCTCGGTGGGCGAACTTCACTAGTTGCAATTTGAGAAATTTGGGCGTGTAGGTCGAGTAGCAGTATTTTTACGGTGTGGTGACGACATGGCACTTCGAGAGCCACATCCACCCGTTACATCAGTTTGAAATGACATCATAACATCATGCGTCATTATGGCGTGTGTTCTCGATACTTTACATTATTTCCTGTGCTCCTTTCCTTCCGAATTAATGTGGCAGCTCTTTGCATCCTCGATTAGGGTGCCTGTATACTTATAAATAGGGATGGGAACTCTCCATTTGGTTTGTTATGTTTCTAAGTATTTGAATCTTCAAGTTTTTTCCTTCTTCTCTTTAGATCTCTTGCATCCTTATTTCCCCCTTCTTTTAACATCTTCTGCCTTTATCTCCCCTTTTGTATCTGTAATTCCTTCCCATATACGTGCTAAAGAATGGCTAGTGCACTTCTAACTTTGACGGAACTTCTGATCCTGTTCTATTAATAGTGGTCATGCCTCATCATGTTGAAGGAGAAGCCATTACTGCAGAAGATGAGAGTTTCCCTACTGTGGATTAAAAAATCCCACGCCTAGAGAGGGCCAGGTTGGACTTCTCGAACTGGTCTGAAGAAGATCTTGAGCCTGATGTTATTGAGATGGATGTGGAGGCCCTTGTTGAACTTAGGGATAAATTCCAAATCCCAGACCATATCGACCTTGTCCCAGCTGGTGACGATGGTAGAATTTCATCGCCCTGGATACCGCGTATTCTATGTGTATCCATTCGTCGTGGGTTATTCATTTTCTCTTTCTTCATTAGCGGAAGACTTTTTTCACTACTATGGTGTTTTCCTAGCCCAACTCTCCCCGTATATCTATAAACCATTCCTTATGCTAACAAAGTATGCAGAGTTAGCTAACCACGGGATCTCCCTTCGCCATCTGCTTTACCTCTTCGCCCCAAGTTTTCACAGGGGTACGATGATACACCTCGGCTACCGCGGGACCAAGGAATTGGTGGTGAAGATGGAAATAAAAAAAATTGTCAACTTTGGGTTAATTTGTTCTATGTGAGGATGAAGAAAATAGTGGTGAACCCCAACGGATTCCCTGAGGAGTGGAAATTCGCTCGTAAGTGTGTTTGCTAACTAGTAGTTTATTGTCTCTTTGATGGCTTAATCGTTCTTCCATTTTTATACAGCCGAGAAAGGTCCTCCTACATTGGTCGCCGACATTCGTGACTAGGTGAGCTAAATTCTACAGCACACAGTAGGGATCCGTGAGTGGTCATATTTTAATAAGAAGTTTGGACGCAAAACTTCTCCGACCGGTGAGTCAACTGGTTTAGATATTAGTTTCTTTGCCCTTCATATACTGCTATTTGTTACTTCACCTAGTCTTTCTTTGTTGGTAGGTCGGAGGGCTTCGAGGAGGGCGAGGGATCCTACTCCCACTTTTTGTCAGTCAGGTGCCTCGACCGGATCTCTACCCGCTACGATTGTAGGAGAGTCTGTTTAGATTTCTATTTCTTCTCAGACACCGACTCAACAAAGGCCTAGCCGTTGGGCGGGTGCCCTATCAACAGAGACTCTGACTTCTCCAATTTTGCATTTAATGGACGAGCCATCTCAGGGCGAGGAGGAATCAGTTCCGCTAAAAAGGCAAATAACAGTGGTTAGCGATGAGGTGATAGAAAACGAAGAGCCAACGGGAGGCGGTCCCGAGCGAGCCACGAACGCACCGGAGAGCTGCATGGCTTTGGAGGCAGAGATTGCGCCCCCTTCAAATGTGGAGATTGCTTACTTGGTAGGGGTCTTCGTGGAATAAGGGGAAATCAGAGGTAGCTGAGGTCATTTAGAGGAGTGATCCGTAAATATTAGATAAGACTGACGTACCTTCGCCTGCCGAAGAGAGGGGGGCAAATGTGGCTGTAGATGGTGATCAGTCAAGTTTCGATATCGACCCCGAGGAGTTACAGATGTTTAGATGAGGGGCTGACTCGAGTAGAGGTAAGAACATATGGATCTATTCGTGCTATCTTCATTCCCCTGGACTGCAACTTGTTGACGAACACAAAGAGTGTAGTTCCTTCTTTGCTTCCTCTTTGTACTGGCCCCGAGAGGTTGGACCTTACAAACATTCAAGGATGCTGATCTATCGTTAGGAATATCTCGAATGGCTTTGAGGGTAAGTTTTTGCATTTTCGAGTTTTTGTACCCTTTCTCTTGTATTTTCTAGTGTTTTTTTTTTCTGATTACTTTTTGGTTTATGCCTATTCATTAGACCCTCATTTTGGAGATTGAATACACCGGCCGAGAAGAGAGGAAGAGGTATTTGTTCAAAAGGATTGATTCAAAGTATAAAGAGTACCGTGCCAAGCATCGTGAGCTGTGTCGTATGGATGGTAAATTCTAACCTCTCAGAGACGAGCTAAATAGAAAGACGATGAGCTCGTGAGAGTCATCGAAAGATGTAGCGATCTCAAGGGAGTGCCTAGGGCCAAGGACGATGAGCTCGAGGTGAGAAGGAGGGTTACGCCGAGTGCGTCGATCTTCAATCTCAAGTAGCATCCCTACGGGTTAAGCTTGAGAAGAGTTCGATCAAGGCCAATGACCTGACTGATGCATTGACGGGAAAGGCAAAAAAGTTAGAGAGGTCCAAAGAGGTTAGGATGATGGCTTTGGCAGAGGTTGCGGCATTAGAGGAGGTCATCTGCGTCCTTAGATCTGAAAGGGTGAGTGAAGCAGAAACGGTCGTGCTCAGGGAGACACGACTTGATGAGCGAATTGGTGGGCTTGAGAGAGAGAGAGAGGTTTCAAGCCTTAGTGATAAAGTTGCAGCTCTTGAGGCCGAGAAGGCGCGACTATTGGCTCGACCGTCCTCCTCTCATACTTTTGCTTTTCCCAACATTCTGCGGCACTTATATGAGATATGGATACACGCCGAGGCTCAGTTGGACATTCTTAAGAACTTGATGATAGCGGGGAAGGTTCCTAAGGCCAACTTTGAGGATGCTTGTGTCAAGGCGCGAGCAGCTAGGATTTCTTGTGGTTATGACCCAGCAACTCTGGTGTCGGCGACAACAAGGAAGAGGAAAAATTGGACGAGCTCGAGCAAGATGCCTGGTACAAAGATAAATAACCTCAAGGTGATGGGGAGACGTTGCTCTTGGGCTGAATGGTGAAGGTGATGGCGATAAAGGTAGGGACTACTTGGAGTAGTACTTTGTACTTAGTTTTTGTCTTTTTCTTGTGGGCATCTTTCTAACCCTTTGTAAGATAATTTTTGGAATGGAATGATCATAACCTTTTGTTGTATGTTATTGGTCTTTTATTTTTCTTTGAACGTTTTATAAATAGTTTCTTTAGAAGAATGGTGTTGGTATATGCTATCTCGAACTTGGTACATCTTTGATTGAATCTTGGTGAAGTCCCGTGTCGTCGTGATTACTCAAATGAATTTAACTTGTAAATCGAACTCAGATTAGGTTGAGTGTGAGTTGAATTTGAGTGTGGTTGGATATAGTTTTTTACTAATTCGAACGAGGTTAAATGTGAGTTGATTCGAGCAAGGTCGAATATTACTCGTAATTAATTCAAACGAGGCCGAATATGAGTTGATTCGAGCGAGGTCGAATGTTACTCGTAATTAATTCGAATGAGGTCGAATGTGTTAATTCGAGCAATGTCGAATGTCACTTTAATTGATTTGAACAAGGTCGGATGTGAATTAATTCGAGCGAGGCCGAATGTCACTTTAATTAATTTGAACAAGGTCGAATGTGAGCTAATTCGAGTGCGGTTAAAAGTCACTTTAATTAATTCGAACAAGGTCGAATGTGAGTTAATTCGAGCGAGGTCGAATGTCACTTTAATTAATTCAAACAAGGCCAAATGTGAGTTAATTCGAGCGAGGTTGAATGTCAATTTAATTAATTCGAACAAGGTCAAATGGGAGTTAATTCGAGCAAGGTAGAATGTCACTTTAATTAATTCAAACAAGGTCAAATGTGAGTTAATTCGAGCGAGGTCGAATGTCAGTTTAATTGATTCGAACAAGGTCGAATGTGAGTTCATTCAAGTGAGGTCAAATGTCACTTTAATTAATTCAAACAAGGTCAAATGTGAGTTAATTCAAGCGAGTTGAATGTCACTTTAATTAATTCGATCAAGGTCGAGTGTGAGTTAATTCGAGCTAGATCGAATGTCACTTTAATTAAATCGAGCAATGTTGAATGTGAGATATAGTTTCTTCAGTGAACGTAAGAGGATTCCATTGTACTCTTGTTTTTCTTCTAGAATCTTGGGGAAATTTACATGCTTTTCAGACCAGCATTCCAGTCCCAGTCTACCTAGTCCATTCGTTAGGCAACCTGGAGAAGTATTGAGAGGTCGGGAAGTGAACATATTGGTTTACACCCAACATATTTTATCTTGAAACGTTCTCTTTGTCGCCTTGTTAAAAACCTTCCTGAGAAAACCCAATTGAGACAAAACTCAGGTGACAGAAAAAGAGTACAGCTTGGAGAACATATTTTACTTAGAAGTTAAAGTACTGAGGTGAGCAATGTTCCAATTGTTTGGCCATTGTCTTCCTTCCATCGATTCTAGCTGGAACGAATCTTTGCTTGTTGTCACCGTACTTTTGTATGGTCTGTCCCAATTAGTCCATAGCTTTTCTTCTCATGGGTCTTTGCTTGCCTGTGTTTTGGATTTAAGTACGTAGTCCCCGACTTTGGGTTGCCTAACCTTGGCTTTTTCGTAATAGTATCGCTCTGCTTGTTGTTTATGAGCGACCATCCTTTTGTAAGCCATGTCTCTTCGTTCTTCGACCTCATCGAGGTCTTGCCTCCTACCCTCGTCGTTAGTCGGACTGCTTTCGTGTGAGTATATCATACTTGGATCTATGACCTCAACCGGTATTAATACATCAATCCCATAGACTAGCGAGTATGGTGTTTCTCCTATGCTTGTTTTCTGCATTGTGAGGTATGTCCATAGCACCTCTAGCAATAATTCTAGCCACAATCCCTTGATTATCTCGAGCTTCTTCTTCATGATATTCAATATTGACTTGTTGGAGGACTCCGCCTGTCCATTGCCTGCGGGATGATATTGGGTGGAGAGTATTCTTTTGGTGTGCCATTTTCAAAGAACTCAACGATCTTTTTTCCCGTAAATTGGGGCCTGTGGTCACAACTAATTTCTTTGTGGAGGCCGAAGTGGCATATGATATTCCTCCATATAAAGGTTATTGCTTCTTGCTAATATATTTGGGCGAATGCACATGCTTCCACCCGTTTTGAAAAATAGTCAGTCAAAACTAAAAAAAACATACATTACCACGTCCCTCTGGGAGGGGTCAGATGATACCCATTCCCCATTTGATAAAAGGCCAGGGCGAGGTGACTGGGTGGAGGTTCTCTCCCGCTTGGTGGATCATGGGGGTGTATTTTTTGTATTGCTTGATTTTTTTACAAAGTCAGCGACCTCTATTTTCATTGCGGACCAGTAGTATCCTGCCCGTGTGAGGCCTCTGATGAGGGATCGATTATCCGTATGATCTCCGCAGTGACATTGTGAACTTTTTTGATGAAGTAACACGTATGTTTTGGGACTAAGCATTTCGCTACGGGGCCGCCATACATTCTTTTGTACAAGTCGTTGTTGATGACGTTGCACCTGGCCGCCTACATTCGAAGCTTTTTGGCTTCTTTTTTATTGCATGGAAATACTCCGTCCTGCAAATATGTGACAACATGATTGCGCCTGTCCCAAGTTAGGTTAATTGTACGTACCTTGATTTGGTCGATCGACGAGTGGATGTGAGTAACCACGTTCCCTTCTCTGGCTATGCTTTTAGTGGCCATCGCCAATTTGGTAAGACTGCCGCTTCGATATTCTGTTCTCGAGGTATTTGATCGATCCGACATTCGTCAAACTTTGGTAATAGTTTGCATATTTTTGCACTGTATTTCTGTAGCCTTTGTTCCTTGATTGGGAAAGTCCTTCTGACTTGATGATGAGTTGCAAGTTGCATCATAGGACTACTCATCGTTCTCCATATTTGAGTGCCAATTTTAATCCTGTAATCTCGAACTCATACTCGGCCTCATTGTTGGTCATATCAGGGTACCGTATGGACTCGCAGATTATTTCTCCTGTTGGGACCCCGAGCATGGGTCGCAGTCCAGATCCTGATGCTTTAGAGGTGCCATCGGTGTATAGAATTCATAGGTCATGTATTTTGGGGGAAGTACTGGTGTCTTCCCTTTTGATTTCGGGCATTATTTTTGCACTGAAGTTGGTGACGAAGTCGGAAAGTACTTGCGACTTTATTGTCGTTCACGGATGATAGGTTATATCGTGCTCATTAAACTCTATGACCCATTTTCCAACCTACCCGATGGCTCGGGTGTTGCAGGATACTCCTTAGAGGAAAAGTCGTGACCAGTGAGATGCGGTGGCACTGGAAATAATGTCTAAGCTTTCGTGAAGCTACGACAAAGGCTAGGGCTAGCTTTTCGAGGTGGGGCTACCTCGCTTCAGCATCGACCAAAGTTTTTCTAATATAGTAGATTAGAGATTGCATACCTTTATTTTCTTGGACCAGGGGTGTACTTACCGCAACATCAGACACGACCAGGTAGATGAGGAGACGTTCTCTAGGTTCCGCCTTGGCAAGCAGCGGGGGTGAAGACATGTATGCCTCTTTTGTACTTGTTTCTTACTAGTCAGGTTCTCTGGTATTCCTTTTATAGCTTTGATCTGGTCGGGTTTGACCTCGATGCCTCATTGCGATACTAAGAATCTGAGAAACTTTCCCGAGGTAACATCGAAGGCACATTTCTCTTGGTTAAATTTCATGCCGTACCTCCTGAGTATGTCGAAGGCTTCCCTCAAGTGGTCGATGTGGTCTTCCTTTCTTTTCGACTTAACCAATATATTGTCTATATATACTTCCATGGTTTTGCTGAGTTGTCCTTTGAACATTTTGGTCACCAGCCTCTGATATGTTGCCCCGGCATTTTTCAACCCGAACGACATAACCCTGTAGCAGTACGTCCCCTGGTGGGTGTGCTGATGAGTTGGTCAATATGGAGTAGTGGGGATGAGTCTTTCGGGCATGCTTTGTTCAGATCAGTGAAGTCTACGCACATCCGCTATTTTCTATTTTTCTTTTTTACCCTGACCACGTTGGCGACCGATTGGGGATATTTTGACGCTCTTAATAGAGCCATTCTCAAGCGATTTTTCCACCTCCTCATGAAAAGCATCATGTATCATGGCATTGAATTTTCTTCTAACTTGCCGCATTGGGGGTGGAATAGATTGACATTCAATTTATGTATTGTTATCTCCTTTGGGATGTCTCGTATGTCTGCATGGAAAAAAGTAAACAGGTCTATGTTATTTTTTAAGAACTGGCAGAATTTACCTGGTTCTTGGAGCTTGTGGACGATGAAAGCTTTCTTGATGTGGTCATTATCATCGAGTTGGACGGGATCGAGGTCCTATACAGTTGACCTTGTGTCTTCTCTGATTTTGGGGTCTCAGATAACGATTTTCCCTTCATCATCATCTGACCCCGACTTCGTTAATTTTTATGCCTCCTCGAATTTGCCCTTCAGTTTTTGGGTGTACGTGTAGTCTTGGGCGATGCTATAGCATTCTCGGGCAGTGCGTTGCTCTCCTCGAATGCTGAATACTCCCTATGGAGTGGGAAATTTGATGACTTGATACAAAATGGAGGGGACGACTTTCATGGCAGGTATCTAAAGTCGACCTATGATGGCGTTGTATGTAGTATCCTGGTCCATGATATGGAATGTGTTCTCTAAGTGACACTACAGGCCATGACGGGTAGTGTGATTTCTTCGGATGTCCGCTCAACTGCATTATTAAAACCGTCAATATGATGCAGCGTGGAACTATCCTATCCTCAAGCTTTATTTGCGTGAGAACTCAAGGGTGGATTATACACGCGCCGCTCCCATCATCAACCATAATATGTTTTACATCATTATCCAAGATGCGTAAAGTAATGAAAAGAGCGTCATAGTGAGGAAAAACCAAACCATGAGTATCCAACTCATCGAAGATGATACTTTTTTCGAGTTGGTCATACCGTTCATAAGTGATTGACTGTTTGAGTTTATGAGTGGCGGTGAACTTCACGCTATTGATTGATGCGTCGTCACCCCCTCTGATGATCATTTGAATGGTTTGAGCTGGGCAAGGTGGCTTTGGCGGTCCTTGGGGCTGTTCACGCCCTCGGGCGAAGTTGGCTCTCCTTTGGTCACTCATCAGCTCTTTCAAGTGCCCTTGGTGAAGCATGTTCATGACCTCTTATCTTAGGGAGATATAGTCCTCGGCTTTGTGACCTCGCTACATGTGGAACTTACAGAGGGCATTTGACTTTCTGGTGCTCGGGTCGGATCTCATCTTCTGCGGCCACTTTAATTTTGGGTCGAGCTTCTCTAGTGCGTAGACTATTTTTGAGGGGGAAACACATAAATTGTGACCGGATAATAAGGGGGCATAACTCTCTCACTTCGGTGAGTTCCTGTTCGTGGCCTGGACAGGCCTTCATCATAACGAGGGGCCGGCATGAGGGTGCCTCTGACGTAGGGTTGATGTCTCTCCCAATTAGGACATGGTCCTGCTAGATCTCTCATATTGTCGTTTCTCTAGTCCTTTATAGACTTGGCTTGCACTGACGTTAGCCGTTGGGTTGTCCCATTCATATCATCTTCGTCTGCTCGCACTTCGGCACGATATGCATTGTGTATTTCATCCCAAGTGGTCAGGCAATACTTCATGAGGCGGCTTAGTAGCTTTCTGGTTGCCCTTGAACCGCTTTTGCTCAGCCCGTTTTGAAAGGATGCCACAGCTATTCCTTCCGATATTTTTGGTAGGATCATACTTACTCGGTTAAATTGAGCAAGGAAGTCCCTTAGTCCCTCTCCAGGTGATTTTTTGATGACGAATATGTCATTTACCCTTGCCTCCACCTTTTTTGCTCTGGCATGGGCTGTTATGAACTTGTCGGCCATTTCTTTGAATGTTTCAAACGAGCATGCGGGCAGCTGTGAATACCAAGTCAACACACCCCTGGTGAGGGTTTCGCCGAACTTCTTTAGTAAGATGGAGGATACCTGCTCTTTGGCGAGGTCGTTGCCTTTTACTGCATTGACATAGTGGCTCACATGATCTTCAAGGTCCATTGTGTTGTCGCACTTTTTCAGGTACGTCGGTATTTTGAAGGTTTTGGGTATTACGTGCGGTGCAGTTTCGTCGTTGTATGGATGCTCAACAAACCGACTGGAGTCCCTTTTTGGTAGGAGTTTAGGGGCACCCGGTATTTTGTCTACCCTTTCTTGATGTACTTTCATCTGATTGTGGAGCATATTGTCCTTGTTCTCCATCTCTTCCATTTTTCTCAAAATGGCTGTGAGGGTGTCATTACCTGCATCACTAACATTGTGAGTAATACCTGTTACAGGGGGCGTGCTGCTCGTCAGCTACTGTTACAACGCAAACACTTGCCTCTTCTCTGTTCGTCTTTTGGGCAGGCTCATTGAGGAAGCTAGTTAGCGTGTTTTTAAAACCACTCCTCGAGGAGATTTTTCACTACCGTGGGTGCCTCGTCTGTTGTAGATGTAGAGGCCCCTTTACCATGCGAGCTCGTGATGCTACCGTGAGGAGGGGGCAAGTTGTTTCGAATGGGAGAGGTGTTTGTGTTGCATCTTCGTCCTCCATTTCATTCTCTTCGTTTATGGTGTGAAGGAGGTTGGTGGTGAGGTCGGCTATCACTTTTCTCTTTTCCTCTTCGTTGCCTGCCACGTTAGATTTATGCACACAAGCAAGTATAGAGTTTTTGCATTATTATTTTTTTTGATCTAGAAGAAACTAAAATTTTAACTAGAAAATTCCCACAAATGGTGCCAAACTATTTGACCAGAAAGTAAGAAACCTTTAGTTAAACCAATATTATATAAGTGGATAACGGGTAAATTCTAGTTAACGATAATGACTTCTAGATCCAAAATATGTTTGCGAGGATAATGTGGGGCTTTGTTAAAATCGATTTACTGCGTTATACATTAAATGATACGATCATAAATGAGGGAGGAATAATGATAAGCAATAAATATGTTAAATTGCATTAAATATAAATAGAGAGAGAGTGATTCACCCAATATTGAATGAAGTGGATGATTCCTCTTTCTGATAATGATGTAAGATAGATGAATATGGGGATATAGGAAGCTTTCTCGGATCTAATGCGAGAAAGATGGGATAAACAAAAAATCGAATCTCTTTGGAAAGGTATTGTTTGTATTTTTTTAGAGTCAACTTTTCAAAAGAGTTCTTATCATATAGAATATTACATGTCCCTTCTCTTCTTTCTACCTTTCTATTTATATGAGACATGCCCCCAATCTAACATAAAGTACAGATACAGAGAATATCCAACAGAATATTCTCCTAAATATCTTATTACAGAACTAGCCATTATTTGTAGACTTGAACGTTCGACCTTGGCCTCGATTAACAGCTCGCCAGTAAGTTTCTTTAATCTTGTGTACAACCTCGGCCTAATCTCCTCTTAGTAACTTATCCTTGTGCCATATACTCAAAATCTTGTCGCACTAAAAGATTGATAAAATTGATGAAAAGTCTATACTGACAAGGTGGAGAAGCAATATTATTAGGTCACACTTGGTTCGGTTCTATCAAGTTGGTTACCCAAACATGACTCTTGAGTACAAGACATACAAGAGCATGTTGAAGTATTTCTACATGTCTTGTGATATAGCACTGGGCACTAGCATGAAGGTTCAATATGTTAAGCATAATTTGAAGACGATGGTGCATGATATTCAAAACTGTGATGATGAAATGATCATGCCAAACCCCAACCAGAATGACTCAGATAAAACTGAAGGCACAACTTTACGAGATTTCCAGTATACTAATACACATGGCAGGCCGCGTTTGAATCGATATAGAGGAAGAATTGAATACTACTTTACAAGTTCACAGCTGCGTGGTGTGTTTATTGCTAGTAATGGCGTAATAACTGGTGTTAGAGAGGGTGGAAGGAGTGGTGGCAGTGGTAGAAGCAATCATAGTGGTAGAGATGCCGGTAGAAGTGGTTGACGTAGGGCTAGAGGTAATGGGCAAGGCATAGGTACAAACATTGAGCATGATGGTTCCCTAGGTGTGAATGTGGTATACTTTTTTGACTACATTTGATTTATTACTTAAACATATCATCTTTTCTTATAATATTTGTTTGATTTTAATTACAGCAAATTGGCGCTATACAATTGCAATCAAGCTTGTTTAATCTCAATGCTGAACCAGACTTGGAACTATAATAAAGAATTTTGCCGAAACTTGGAGTTCTCAATAGGCCTAATTGCACTGTTGTTTTATTTGGTCCATAACTTTTTGATTTTGGAGAAATTTTGTTTGTTTTGTATAAACTTTGGTGTTTAATGATTTATGAAAATTAAACATATTATTTTTTTGTCACGACCCAATTTTCCCTCCGTTGGGTATCATGATGGAACCTAGTCTTAAGGACTAGGTACGCCTAATATTTATGGAATAACAATAATAATAAATAACATCTAAAAAATTTCTGAAATGAATACTTTATACAATAAGCATATTCCCAAAACCCAGTAGTACAAGTTATAAGCTCTATACAATTTGATATAACTTCTAAATACAATTATTTGGAAATGTGTAAAAACAGTTTGAATACAAAGTAAGAAGGTGATTCCGAAGCCTGCAAACACAGCAGCATGTTTACCTTGAGTCTCCCCAGCAAGGATTCGCAAAACTACTATTGATCAATACCCGTATATGCACAAAAGAAATGTGCAGAAATGTAGTTTGAGCACACGACAGCGGTGCCCAGTAAGTATCAAGACTAACCTAGGTGAAGTAGTGACGAGGACTAGTCAAGACACCTGTTGGTCTAATAAACTAAACAAGCATAAGTATATGAATGACAGAACATGACATCTATCTAAGGACTACGCTATATGGCTAACAACATAGCAACTGAAATAAGGAAGGAAAAACATCAAATAATAGCGAAGCACCATAATAAGCCCCAGAAGAATGAACAGAAACACAACCCAAATCCAAAAATCACAATACAGTAAAGGTAAGTAGTAACTTAGCAACTGCAATAGTTTTTACATCAGGTCTTAGCCAACAAGCCCCAATAAATTAGTCAAATCTTTCAAGTGTAAACTTTCACTCGTAAGTTTTTAAATTGAGGCCTTTAGGAAATAATCCTATACCATAAGAAATTCTCTTTGAAATATACTTCTTTCAAATAATAACCTTCAAACATAGTTCTTTCAAGATAAATACTCTTCAAATATAAACTTTCAAATAATATCATTCAAACATAGTCCTTTCAAGATAAGTACTTTTTAAATATAAGTTTTTCGAATAAATATCCTTTAAATATAGTTATTTCAAGATAAATACTTTTCAAATATAAATTTTTCAAATAAATATCCTTCAAGTATAAGTCACCCTGTGACACTTAAGCATAGGAGATTAGCAGCTCCGAACACAGATATAACAACACGGAAATATACCGATATACCGTCCCATAGTACCGAATTAATTATGCAGTATAAGGGGATCTCCCGAAATATGTTTGTAGTTCCAAAATAAATATGCAGTGCTGGGGGATTTCTCGAAATACATCTATAGTTCCAAAGTAAATATGTAGTGTTGAGGGATCTCCCGGAATACGTCTTTAATCCCAAAGTAAATATGCAGCGTAAACGACATAGATAACAGTTATAGCATGGTAGAAAACTTGTACATCACCACAGCAAGTACAAATACAATAATTACCATAATACAAGTACGGCGAGTAAATCAACTCAAGAAATTCAAATCATAAAGAAACGGTAAAACTCTATCATGACCTCAAAACCGACCCGATCGTCATGGTGCCCATCGTGATACTAGGCCAGCCAACTTACTACGAAACATATACATAATTCATTTAAAACTTAAGTAAAGCCAGGTTTTTAGCATGAATCCGATAAAAGATGTAAAGTGAAGCCAAAACAAAGCAGAATAAAATACAAGCCTGAACTCGGGTGTCACTAGTCATGAGCAAACTACTATAACTGTTTGAAATAACAAGGCCAACATAGTATGAGAATATCCAGCAATTATACTAAAGGAAGATAAGGAAAGAGAAGGCGGAACTGCGGTCGCCAAGCAGCTACCTTGCAATCTCCAAGGGAAGTCCACAACGATATGATCAGCAGCCACTACCGTGGCCCGAGATACCTGGATCTGCACACAAGGTGCAGGGGGTAACGTGAGTACACCAACTCAGTAAGTAACAAGTCCAAACTATGGACTGACAGGTAGTGATGAACCAAACCTCAACAGGTAATAACATATTAATTGTATAGAAAAGTAGACATGCTTGCAGTTCAAGTAAAACTCAACAGTAAATAAATGTAGCCTGAACAGTACGGAGTGCAAAACTCAGGAAAATCCCTATGTACCAATGCACCACTAGCATGATTAGTATTCCATGTACTTTCACTCACAAGTGCTCACCCACTTGGTACAGTATATGGCCACCCGGCCCAGGGAAGTTCCATCCCGAAAAATACATCACTGACCGCAGTCATCCAGTACCGAGTAAATAGACTAAGCCAGCCTCACGAAGAAGATCCATCCCTCAATATCATCATTTGCGCTCTCTGGAGGTGTAAAGACTTCGGAGGGGCTTCTTTTAGCCCAAGCTCTATAAAAAGACAACGAAGGCATGTTCAATATGCGTGCAGCCTAATCCCATTCTTTCACTCAATATCAGGATCTCGGCCTCACTCAATTATTACTCTCTAGTCTCATGCACACGGGCTCAAATGTTATGATACTAGCCCGAACTATGAAATGATATATCAAATAGAAATAATCGAGACTGAGGCATGATATAATATGCATGAACAGGACTGAGTACACAATATCAATAAAGCTAATGATATGACAGCAAGAAATGACCTCTTAGGTCTCAAAAGTATTGGCGTGAAGCCCTAACATGATTCACAGCTCATTAACTTAACTACATAAGTACAACACATATATCAGCATAAAGAGTCACTATGCGGTGCCTTGGAATGATCCGGACCGCATTTCTCATGGTGCACGCACACACGCCCGTCAGTTGGCATTTGCTCACCTCGATAGTAATCATAGAACATATAGTTCGGGGTTTTGAACCCTTAAAACCAAGTTTGGAAGCGTTACTTACCTCAAGCCAAGAGAAACTCTAATCCGTGATGCCCCTGCCTCTCGATTAGGCCTCCAAATGTCCCGAACCTAACCAAAATCAGAACTATAACATCAATATATGCTAAGGGAACAAAGCCACTCGAAAATAATCAATTATGTCATAAATCCAGAAATTAGTCAAACCCGACCCCCCGTCCCACATATCGAATTCTAATAAAATTCACTTAACTATTTTCCTTACACTCTCACGAGTTCATACATACCAAATACACCAAAATCCAATCTCAAACGACCTCTTACATCCCTAAATCAAAGCCTCCAATCCCAAGCCGTAATTTCCTAATTTTCTTCCAAAATTTCGACTAATACCATGATTAAATAATAGGAAAATAGTCATAAACACATGTAATAAAGCTTAGGAAGATTACCCAACTGAAACCTTCGATTCTCTTGAAAAATCAAAGGCCTAGATATCTTCCTGTCTCAAAAAATGGAGAAACTGTCACAACCCAAACCAATGGGGCGCAACGGGTATCCCGTACCTTACTCAACCGAGTACCAACATAATGTAGCTTCTCATATCATGATATCATATGTAAATGAGATTGAAAGGCTACCATATAATAACTAGAATAAAACACGCAATACTAACTTATACATAAGACATACGAGCCTATAAGACCAAAATCGCCACTCGTATACTGAACATAGGCCGACAAGGCCATACAATCTTTTAAGTACATAGCATCTATCTACAAGCCTCTAAGAATAAATAATCTTGATAAAGTTTGGGACAGAATCCCCGCATACCAAACAATACGCGTCTAAATCATACTAACCAAACAAACAACTCCGAAATAAATGGAGCACACCACCATCTTCCGCTGAGCTGATAGCCTACTTGGAGGGCTCTTGACCTATCTTTGGGGACCTACGGGCATGAAACACAGCATCCCCAATGAAAAGGGACGTCAGTACAAATAATGTATCGAGTATGTAAGCAATGAAAATCAGTAAATATTAGACATGAGAGAAACATCGAGTAAAAGACTCGACATGTATATTTGCATGGCTCTGTGAATCATTTCATTTTTATAAAGTAATGCATATATGTATAAATGTTATACCATGCATGGGTATATGTGTTCATAACATCATCAAGCCTCTGAGGGCATCCAACATATCATGTTGGCCACTATGGGCAAGTCATCAACATATATTAGCTAATCAGGTGGTGGTGCGTATATAATGCCGTAACCTTTTTTCACATTCCATATACATATAATATACATATATACGTGTATATAGCACCATCTGGTCACGTATTAATATACATGAATGAAATGCGTAAGAAGTACGCCAATAAAATCTTTCGGAGTGTCGTAAGACCATTTTGCCTTTGAATAATACCATAAAATAAACTTGATAAACTTACGTATTTTTTGAGAACCACAAATAGACGATAGAATAATAATTCACTTGGGGAATCAAGAACATAAGCATCTCTAATATTTCTATAAATAGAGTTATTTATGAAAGTTGCGCATTTGCTCATTTCGTTTGTGTCGTATAGATCATGCTAAAAGAAAGAATGGATATCCTTAACATACCTGAATCGATTCACTTTTGTGTAAACACATAACGATAGATCGAAATAGGAAAAAATCCATAGGATCTTCTTGAGAAATATTGTACCGGCTTTCTTTGAATTAGCATTTCATATTAGACCTTGTAGCATTTCAGAGAATTTCACGTTGACATTGTAATATTTCAGAGAGTTTTCCACGTTTGGATATTGTAACCTTTCAGATAGTCTCATCTTCTGGACATTGTAACCTTTTCATATTGGAAATTTCTATTTTACTTTAATAATGTAGGAAGATGGTCCCCATTTTTAAAGATAGTGGTTCCCACTTTGATGGCTTAGTTGGCCACCAATTTCCTTCAAATTTTTGCCACATTTCATGTGACATTAGTAGTCACTAGTTTGCACCTATTATGCTGCCATGTCTTTTTTTGTAAGGCTTATCCAAACAATTATCCATTTATTCCTTAATTACATGGTTAATCTTCCACCAAAAATTCACAATTAACCAAATATCCATATAATTGAGAATTATCTCAAATTACTTAATATACCATTCACTTTTAACACACCTTACTATCATGGCCATAGGGTACCTTATATGGTACTAATTCATAATTACTGGGTATTTTAGCTCGGGCCGTATTTTATCCTAAAATGTCATACTTCGATGAAAATCTTTTTCTTTGATTTGTTTACTTTCTCACCTTCAGGAATTTACTCATTACTTGTTTAAAATAACATAAAATGCTTATAATCTTAAAATAATCTCATTTTTGAACTTACGTCGATTAACTTACGAGGAAACTTTAATGTACGAAATATGCTGGATGTAATATATCATTTCCGAGCTTTCACCAATTTGCTTATGGCATACTTTTACGTATGAAAACATGGGGTGTAACATCATTCCCTCCTTTGGAACGTTCATCCCCGAATGTTGACTGTCGCACTTATCATTCTCATAACCCATAGCTCTTGTAAATACTTTAATACACCTTTTGCCATTTAGGCAACTGCTCTGTGAATGAATCCCAAAGGCCAGGGCATTCCCTCCTTTATGACTCTTTCTCACACCACGACTTGTAGTCGGAATCCTTCTAATCTCGTAACTGTCACTACCTTCTATCATGCAGCCATTACAACTCTAACTTTGTATGTGCACTTATGCGACTCTTCTCTTCTCTTCCTCCAGCTTTTAGCCAATCTCTAGGCTTCACTTTGTGAACATATTTAAAATTATGTCAAGTTGTCCTTCTGGGCGTCATTAGCTTTACTACATCTAAGTAGGTCATACTATACCAAACTACAATTAGTCCGATCAAAAGAACTGAACAACCTGCGCCTCACTAGCACTTCTGACACTGCAGCATATAACCTTATCTTGATGCAACCAAGCCACTTTCTTTCCTACGCACCGAGCATTCTTTATCAACAACAACTTAAGACATTCTGTGATTCTCAAATACCTATGAAGCATGATATAACCTTTCCTTAGTCGAAAATTTTCCTTTACTCGACCCATCGTCGGGCTCAATCTTCGCAAACTTTAACTGATTCACCAGCACACCTCAAATTGGAACCAACATAGCACATAACCTGCAATCAACTAATCAATAGAAAGCTCCCCCACTTGGCTCGAAGCCATATATCAAAACACACACCATAATTCATAACGCATATACTTTATTGCTTCCATAATACCATAGTGAGATTAACTCAATCCTTCATAAGCTCGTGGAACACAGACCATCTGGTACTTCGTATCTTCTGCAAATCTCGCATTTATTCTCACAACAATTAAACCCATTCTCTTAAGCGACCAAGATTCAAATTACAACATATATCTTTCACTTGAAATTGAGATCTTTTAACAGATAACATAAGGATTGCACAAACTCAGAGCATTCCACAGGAGATAACCTACCTGATTTTCCTCAAACTGGCATTTCTATATACCTTCCACCATCATATTCATCGCGTAGTCACTTAATCTTCCTGAGTTCAATTTACTTCACTCCCAACTAAAAAACATGAAAGGATTTATCATACGCCCATAACTCGGGGCTATACCTCAAATCAAGATAGAAATCAAGCACCTAATAGTTCTTCTATCCTCCAGAAGACCCCTCATGTCGTTTCCAAATCATATGAATACATCTCGCAGACAATAACATACTCATCGCATGGCCATCCAACTCTCACTTCTGCTAATAGGGACACTACCGAACATACAAGTTCATCAAGACACGAGCTCACCCAACCAACACCTCGGTGCTCAAGCTATAGGCAAAAATCCGACCTCAAGTCCTCCAGACTGGCCCAATATCAGCACATAGAGATCAAATCTCGTCCTTTGATCATGGAATCACAAGTCATCGATGAACATCTTATACTGAGGCTCATGCGTGCACACAAATGCGTGGAAGGAATTCAAAGAGTTACATTTCAAGCTGAATCAAAGGACGCACGATAAAAATTCAAAAATGTGAAGTTTTCCTAAAGGTTTTACAGCCTCTAGAGGATAAATACAGCCATCTCTGTACCTATCCACAAGACTCTACTAAACTTACTCATGACTCATGAGACCTATGTAACCTAGGCTCTGATACCAACTTGTCACGGCCCTAAACCCAAACCCGGTCGTGATGGCACATCTCGTGAAGACAAGGCCAGACAACTAGTTCCAAATTCAATTTTTAAAATAGTTAAACATAAATAAACAGTCTAATCATGAGTAAATAAGCCAAAGACTAAGCATAAGATAGTATAATGTGCGGAATACAGCCCAAACACAGCCCGATACCGGGGTGTCACAAGTCACAAGCATCTACTAGGGTCTAAATACAATGACATTCTGGAAAATGTACTAGAATAATCTAATGACATCAAGAGGGAGTAAAGATGTGCTGCTGACGTCGGGCAACTACCTCGCTAAAACTCTAATGACTCTGCCTCAGCTCAGCCAATACCCGCTATCGGGTGCTGAAATACCTAAATCTGCATACAAGGTGTAGGGAGTAAAGTGAGTACTCCAACTCAGTGGGTAATAATCATAACTAAAGTCTAAATGGTAAGAAATCATGAAAAGTGCATCAACATGCTGTATAGAAGCAATTCAAAAAACAATAAGAAAGTGATAAAGCTGTAAAATCCCTTAAAACATCTTAGCTTATTTTAAAATTCTTTGAAAATAACTTTTTCAATAGTTACACAAATGATTGCAGAACAACTAGTGCAGATAAGCGCAGAAATCTGCCCCTCGGGCAAAAATACATAATTAAACTGGTAAATGACAGGTAAATATGAAAGACAAACACATAAAGGTCCACCCCTCGGGCACAATGTCAATAACTCCGCCCCTCGGGCAATATCTCAGAAAAATACCAGCCCCTTGGGATTTCACATAGAACAGTAACAGCCCGTCGGGCAAACACATAGAACAATACCATACCCACGGGCTATATCTCACATCACAATGGGTACCCGCGCTCGCTAGAGGCGTGCAGACTCCTAGAAGGGCCCCTTACGACCCAAGTGTAATATCAAGCCATCTCGTGGCATCATAAATAGGCTCTCGGCCTCATATCAATATCAAGCCACCTCGTGGCATACAATATCAGGCCCTCAGCCTTATAATCAAAATGAGTGTATCACCGCTGCAGCGTGCAGCTCGACCCCAAAGATATCCTCACAACACAGTCCCTCTGCCTTACTCAGTCAAAAATCACATAAGCCTCTCGGGCAACAGTAAAATAGTGTTTCTCAGCCCAAAATATCATTTAAATATCATTTGAGTCTTAAAACTGAGTGAAAAAGGCTAAGTTTTGAAAACAGTGGAAAATAACATGACTGAGTTCATGTATAAAGTCAAAATAGTGAGGAAATATCAACATAAATCCCCGAAGGGTTCAAATAGTTGGCACGAAGCCCAAATATGGCATTCAGCCCAAATAATGATGATAACAAATAGATTTCAGTCAAATACGCGGTAAAATCATCAATTGGGACGGACCAAGTCACAGTCCCCAATAGTGCACGGCCCCACGCTCGTCATCAAGCATGTGCCTCACCTAAATATAGCACTACGATGTGCAATCTGGGGTTTCAAACCCTCAAAACATCATTTACAATCATAACTCACCTCGATCCGGTCCGGACTCTAGCCCGCGATTCCTTAGCCGCACGAATCGACCTCCAGATGCTCCAAATCTAGCCATAATCAGTACATAGCCACTAAAATATGCTAAGGGAGCAAAGTGCACTCGAAAATATCCAATTTACATTAAAAATCCCGAAATTGCTCAACCCCAGCCCTCGGCCCACGTCTCAAAATCCGACAAAAGTTGCCTCAATAGAATCCTCGTCCTTACACGAGTCTATACATACCAAGAAAATCAAAATCCATCCACAAATGACCGTTCAAATCCCAAATTTTTGGTCTCCAATTTAGAGCCCTAATTCTTCAATTTTTGGCTTAGATTCCATGATTTTCTACGTGAAATTCACATATTAACCAAGTTTTAAGACCAGGAATCTTACCTCCAAGTGATTCCGCTTGAATCCCTCTTCAATCTCCTTCAAAAATCTCTAAAAATGACCAGCTATGGAGGAAATAAGACTCAAAATCGCGGACAAGATGAGCTTAAAACATTCTGCCATGCATAATTTTCTTTCATCGCGATCGCGGGAAATACTTCACGATCGCGAAGCACAATAACTCAACTCTCAAAAACCCTATGCGAACGCAATAAAAGCCATGCGAATGCATTGCTATTCCATTTTACTCTACGCGATCGCGGACCTCATGCCACGTTCGCAATGAACAAATAGCATCCAAGACCCCTGGTCCAATAACTCTACGCGAACGCGACCTTCCCTACGTGTTCACGATCAATAATTTCCTTCCTCTATGTGATCACAACTCATTCTTCGTGAACACATTGAACAAAATGGACTGCCCCTCAGAAAGCTCTATGAGATCGCGAACCCTCGTACGCGATCGAAATGAACAAAAATGCCCGCAACTGAAACCTGAAAATCTGCAACTCTCAAAACATGAAATTGATCCGTTTAACCACCCGAAACTCACTCGTGGCCCTCGAGACCTCAGCCAAACATGCCAACATATCCCATAATATCATTCAAACTTGTACCCACCTTCGGAACACTCAAAACAACATCAAAATACCAAATTTGCATCGGATTCAAGCCTAAGAATCCCAAAATCTTCTAGATTACACTTTTGATAAAAAAAAACCAGCCAAACCATGTCCGAATGACCCATTTTGCACACACATCCCAAATAACACAATGGTACTAGTGCAACTTCCGAAATTCCATTCCGACCTCGACATCAAAATCTCACCTATCAATTCCGCCAATTCAAGCCTAAACCTTCCACGGATCTCCAAAATGCATTCTGATCATGCTCCTAAGTGCCAAATCACCTAACGGAGCTACCAAACTTTAAAATTCCAAATATGAGTATCATATACAAACAGGTCAAGTCTTGGTCAAACCTTTCAAATTTCAAGTTTCAAACTGGGAACTACTCTTCCAAATTCATTCTGATTACCCTAAAAACCAAAACCAATAATTTACATAAGTCATAATATACCACATGGGGAAAATAATGCTCGAGAGCTGGTGATAAAAGTGCAAAAGATCAAAATGACCAGTCGGGTCGTTACATGAACTCTGTCCTTAAGGACAAGCAAATGAGGATCTTCATACTGGCGCTCTTTGATGCGATCAAATAAGGAAGACCAAGAAATCAAAAAATCTAAAACCCCGCTGGGCTCCAAAATATCCAACCTCATGAACCGATTGGCCAAGTTCTGAACATCAACTGCAAGAGGTCTCTCCCTAACAGGAAAATATGCCAAACTCCCCATACTCACCACCTTTCTACTCAATGCATCGGCCAACACATTAGCCTTTCCCAGATGGTAGAATATAGTTATATCATAGTCCTGTAGCAGCTCCAACCATCTCTGCTGCCTCAAATTGAGATCGTTTTTCTTGAACAAGTGCTGGAGGCTACGATGATTAGTAAACACCTCACAAGACACACCATAAAGATAATGCCTCCAAATCTTCAATGCGTGAACAATGACAGCCAACTCCAAATCATGAACAGGGTAGTTCTTCTCATTGGGATTCAACTGACAAGAAGCATACATAATCACTCTATCCCCTTCATCAAAACACATCCAATACTGACTCTCGAAGCATCACAGTACACTGTAACTGAACCTGAAGCTGGTGGCGAAACTAACACTGGAACTGTGGTCAACGCAGTTTTGAGCTTCTAAAATCTCGCCTCACACTCATCCGACCACATAAATGGAGCACCCTTCCGAGTTAACTTGGTAAAGGGTGATGCTATAGATGAAAATCCCTGAACGAACTGACAATAATGACCCGCCAAACCAAGAAAGCTGTGAATCTCTATGGCTGAGGACGGTCTGGGCCAACTCTGAACCGCCTCCATCTTCTTTGGATCAACTTGCATACCCTCACTGGACACCACGTGCCCCAAGAAAGCCATTGAACTGATCCAAAACTCACACTTGGAAAACTTTGCATAAAGCTTCTCCTCCCTCAATCTCTGCAACACAACTCCCAAATGCCCCATGTGTTCCTTCTGACTACACGAGAAAAATGGAATATCATCAATTAGAACAATCATAAACGAGTCAAGATAAGGTTAAAACACACTGTTCATCAAGTGCATAAACGTTGTTGGGGCATTGGTCAGCCCAAAGGACATCACAAAGAACTCATAATCACCATATCGAGTCCTGAAAGCCGTCTTAAGAATGTCCGAGTCCCTAATCTTCAATTGGTGATACCCTGAATGGAGATCAATCTTGGAGAACACCCTCGCTCCCTGAAGCTGGTCAAACAAATTATCAATGCGAGGCAAAGTATACTTGTTATTGATTGTAACCTTGTTCAACTTCTTGTAATCAATGTACATCCTTATAGTGTCGTCCTTCTTCTTCACAAATAGAACATACGCACCCAATGGCGAAACACTAGGCCAAATGAAATCCTTATCAAGAAGTTCCTGAAGCTTCTCCTTCAACTCCGCCGGTGCCATACGATATAGTGGAATAGAAATGGGATGAGTGCCCGGCACCAAATAATACCAAAGTTAATATCCATGTCCGGTGGCATGCCCCGCAAGTCTGCAAGAAACACATCGGGTAAATCCCTCACTATGGGAACAGAATCAATACTAGGAGTCTCTAAGCCGACATCTCTCACAGAGGCTAAGTACGAAAATCGACCTTTCCTAACCACCCGCTAGGCCTTCATAAATGAAATCACCCTGCTGGGAACAAAATCAGTCAAACCTTGCCACTCAATCCGTAGCACACCCGGCATAGCCAACATTACTGTCTTAGCATGATAGTCAAAAATAGCACGACATGGATATAACCAATCTATGTCCAATATTACGTCAAAGGCAACCATACTGAGCAACAAGAGATCCACTCGGGTATCCAAACCCCAAATAGTCCCTACACACGATCGATATACACGGTCACAACTATAGTATCACCCATCGGAGTAGATACATGAATAGATAAAACAAAAGACTCGTGGGGCATATCCAAATCATGGTCAAAATATGATGACACATATGAAAAAGTGGAACTGAGATCAAACAATACAAAGGAATCTCTGTGGCAGACTGAGATAATACATGTAATCACAACATTTGAAGCAATAACATCTGGTCTTGCTGGGAGGGCATAGAAACGGACCTGATCACCACATGATTGACCTCTTCCTCTAGGGTGACCCCTAGCTAACTGACCTCTACCCCGAACTGACTGAGTGGGTGAGGAAATAACTAGTGCTGAAGACGAAGGATGACTTCTCTGCTGGGATGAACCTCCCGTAAGATGGGGACAGAACCTCTTGATATGACCCAAATCTCCACACTCGAAGAAACCTCTCCCGGCAAATAGCGGTGGGGGTTGAAAGGATCCCTGCGCACCAAAATTCCCACTAGAATAACCAGGCATAGATGAGCCCTTAACTGACGGTGCCTGAGTCGAACTCCGAGCTAGAAGGACACTGAGAGAAGAGTGACCCTGATGTGAACTGTGAGAACCATGGCTAGATGATCCACCACGATGTCCTGAACGGGCTGGCTGAGCATGCCTAAATGGACAGCCTCTGTTGTGCTGAGACGGACCTCCCGAAAGAAAACCACTAAAGCTACCAGATCCCCAAAACCTCTTGGTCTCCCTCTCATCTCGCTCTTGGCGGTGAACTGACTCTATCTCTCTAGTAATGTCAACCACCTCCTCAAAAGGAGTGCCATATACTCTCTCTCTGGTCAGAAATATCCTTAGCTGATAGTTAAGACCATCAACAAACCTCCTGATCCTCTCCCTGTCTATGGGAACTAGTCAAATAGCATAACGGGCCATCTCAAAGAACCTCATCTCATACTGCGACACTATCATATCCTTCTGACGTAGCTGCTTGAACTTCCTGCGCAGCTCCTCTATGCAGGAATGCGGTACATACTTCTAGGAAGATAATGGAGAACTGATGCCAGGTAAGGGGTGGTGCACCAACAAGCCTATGCCTCATAAGCCTCCCACCAAGTAAAGGCAGCTCCAGAAAATTGAAAAGTAGTAAATGAGACCCCACTAGTCTCCAGAATACCGGTTATACGTAACATCCTCTGACACTAATCCAAGAAACCCTAGGCATCCTCGCCCTCTGTGCCGCTAAAAGTCAGAGGCTGAAGTCTATAAAACCTCACCAACCAATGCTGCTCGTTATAAGGCATAACTGGAACCACAAAATCCTGAGCAGGGGCAACCGGCTGGGCTAGTGGTGCCTCCGGTGTCTGGAGTCCCTGAACAACCTGCTCGGGTGTACGCGCGGCGAGTGTCTGAGTCCCCCGCCCTGAGAAGTGGCTGTTGTAGTAGAAATTTCGACTGTCTGAGCAAGACTGGTGCACACGGTCAAAATTTGAGCCAAAGTCTCCTGGAGACCTGGAATAATAATTGGCACAGTCGGTGCATGAGCTGGTGCTGATGGAGCACCCCCCGTTAGATCCTGATCATAAACTAGGTGGCGGGTGGATTTGCAGGTGCTTCCCTAGCTATTGTACGGGCTACACCCTAACCCTACCATGGTCTCGACCGTGTCCTCAACCTTTAGTGGCCCCAACTGGTGGTACTGGTGGTCGTCCGTCCTGACCGATAGCATGTGTCCTCACCATCTATGAGATTATAGAATAATAGAAGTTTAGTTACCAGAGTCAACAGATTTGCACTACAAGAATTCAAGAATGTGAAGTTTTTCCTAAAGGTTCTACAACCTCCTAAGGATAAGTACAGATGTCTCCGTACTGATCCACGAGACTCTACTAAACCTGCTCATAACCCGTGAGACCTATGTAACTTAGGCTCTGATACCAACTTGTCCCGACCCCAAAACTAACCCGATCATGATAGTGCCTATCGTGACACTAGGCCAGCCAACTTACTACCAAACATATCCGTATGACCTTAATGAATGAAATTATATATTGGCTATAATATTGTCACGACCCCAGTTCGCCCTCTGTGAACATGTCGTGATGGCACCTAGTCCCTATAACTAGGCAAGCCTAACAATGCGGAAAAAAACAAACTAAACTTGCCGAATGATTAATTAAAACTAAACAAACTAAAATAATAACTGCATATAAAGGCCACTCGACATATACAACTCAAAAAAAATGCGGAAGTTGAAAACACCATTCCAAAACCCGAAAACTCATGGGAACACAGGCTAACAGAAAGTAGATACATAGCTCTAACTCCAGAATGTCTAAAATGAACAGTACGAAAGAGAGAAAGCTATCTGCTAAAGCTAGAATAAGAAAGAGACTCCGGGTCTACGGACGCGGCAGATGTACCTCGAAATCTCTGCTAGGTCTCTCCACCTCGAGGATGATACGCATGGGCAGAGCTACCTGGATCTGCACATGAAAAAAAAACATGCGTATAAAGGGCATGAGTACACCACAGCGGTACTTAGTAAGTGCCAAGCCTAAGCTCGGTTGGGTAGTGACGAGGAAGGTCAGGGCCCTACTAAGATAAACATAATATATGATAGGATAAGGAAAACAATATAGATAAAGTCTACAGAGAGAATCTAAACAGGATAAATAAGGGAAAGCAGTAATAGAAAGCAGAAACAAACAATATAAGGAATACTGCTCACAACTAGAAACAATAGCCGGCGATCTCTTGGTATCCTCATCATATACACGAGGGATCTCTTGGTATCCCGAGGATCTCTTGGTATCCTCAAAACTTACATTTACATGTGCCAGGGATCTCTTGGTATCCCGAACCCTCAGTCCAGAACATAACAAGTACAAGGGGATCTCCCGGGATGCCATCCCGTAGTCCCAATTTAAAACACACAATAGCACCCCAAACATTAGGATAAATGCTACACTCAGAACAAGTAATAGAAAATCCTAGACTAACAGGCTTCACGTAGTACAAACAAGACAGTTTAAGCGCTTGGGTAAGTAAGTCAAATAAACATGCTTCTCTAAACTAGCATAAGATAAACTCGCAATTTAAAATAAACGGATAAGCAAGAAAAACTCAATTTAAATACTTCAAGTAAAAACGAATTTCCAACAATTAGCTCAAGTACGCGCTCGTCACCTCACGTACGAGGCTTTCAAATATCAAATATCATGTCCTAAGGGGAAGAGGTCCCCCATACAAGGTTAGACAAGCCACTTACCTCGAACTGGCACAAAAATCAACTAGAATCCATGCCTTTGCCACGAGTATCCGACTCCAAATGGCCCAAATCTATTCAATTCAATTACATATCGTAAATAACATCGCAAACAACTGATTCTACTATTTAATCAAAAGCTAAGGCGTGAAATTACGTAAAATGACCAAAACATCCCTCAGGCCAACGTCTTGAAACCGGATAATTTTTACATTTTCAGAACCCTTGTACTCTCACGAGTCTAAGCATATAAAAATCTCCCAAATCGGAGGTCAAACACCCACTCAAAACTCAATAGTTTTGGTCTGTGAAGTTTTCCCCATTTTTCATTCAAAAATCCAAAATTAAGGATGAATTCATGATTAGATTAGTGGGTTTTAAGCATAATAGAGTAGAGAATCGTTACCCAATCGTTGACTTCGAAAAACCTTCAAACGTTTCCCCAATTGCGATATAAAAATGGCTAATTCTCGATTTTGAAATATTTATAACTGCCCAGGTGTTTAATGAATCGCGATCGCGAAAGTGGGGTCACGATCACGTAGAGTAAAATAAAGGCTCCAGGAAAAAGGCCTACGCGAACGCGTGAAAAGGCTTGCGATTGCGGTAGAGGAAAGAGCAGAGCTACGCGATTGCGAATCAATCCATGCGATTGCGTTTAAGGAATTGGGCCCCCCTCCAGATTTCTCTATGCGATCGCGTGAGCTGGGACACGATCACGAAGAAGAAAATGATCTGCAACAGCTGAAGAGAATTTTTGCAATTTCTCATAACTCCAAAATGCTCCGTTGAGCATCCGAAACACACCCGAGGCCTCCGGGACTTCAATCAAACCTACAGACATATCCCATAACATCATCCAAACTTGTTCCAACCCTTAACCACCTAAAATAACATCACAAACTCGAATTAATTAATGATTTAAGCCTAAGAACTTCAAATTCTAACAAAACACGTTTTTGATAAAAAACCTAACCAAATCTTGTCCGAATGACCTGAAATTTTACACACACATATCAAATGACATGATGGAGATATTGCAACTTCCGGAATTCCATTTATACCCTCGGATCAAAAACTCACTATCGGACTGGAAACTTCAAAAATTCAAACTTCGGCATTTCAAGCCTAAATTAGCTACAGACCCCCAAAATACATTCCGAACATGCTCCCAACCCTGAAATCACCTAACGGAGCTAACAGAACCATCAAATTTTCAATTTTGAGGTCGTCTTCATACTGTTCCAACTACGGACCACTTTCTAACTCTTACGCTCTCATTTAGGGACTAAGCATCCCAAAACTCTCCAAAACCCAATACCGAACGTCCCAGCAAACCAAAATGGAAGAAATGAACTTAGGGGAAGCTGTTAATAGGGGATCGGGGCATTAATTCTTAAGATGAACGGCCGGGTCATCACAAATATAAATGATCAATACAACTAAAAAGTGCAACAATGTAATTAACATTAGCATAGTATATGAGTACAACTTTACTAAATAGAATTATATAGTTGCTATGAATAACTAGTGGCCGATACGTACAACCTTAATGAATTAAATTATATAATGGATATTATATAAATGATCAATATAACTATAAAGCGTAACGATGTAATTAACATTAGTGTAGTATATGACTACAACCTTACTAAATGGAATTATATAGTTGCTATGAATAACTAATGGCCAATACGTATGACTTTAATGAATGCAATTATATATTGGTTATTAAATAAACGATTAATATAACTATTAATCATAACAATGTAATTAACATTAGCGTAGTATATGACTACAACCTTACTAAATGGAATTATATAGTTGCTATGAATATGTAACGACCCAGCCAGTCGTTTTAGAGTTAAGCACCCATTTCCCCATTTCCCCATTTCCTGCTTCTTTTATGTTTTTCAGTTGTATTTTTACTTACCGGGTTAGTTGGCTCGGTCAGGAGTGGTTTTGGAGTGAATTGAGATACTTGGTCTCTTATTTAAAAGCTTAAGTTGGAAGAGTTGACTAGATGTTAAATTATATGTAAACAACCTCGCATTTGAAATTTATTACCTCTGTTAGCTCCGTTAGGTGACTTTGGACTTATGAGCACGTCCAAATTGTGATTTTATGGTCCGTAATAAAATTAGGCTTGAATTGGCAAAAGTTGAAATTTTGGCAATTTTGGTATGCAGTGAGAATTTTGATATTGGGGTCAGATTAGATTTTTGGAAGTTGGAGAAGGTTTGTGGTGTTATTTCTCACTTGCGTATAAAATTTGAGTTCATTCGGATATGATTTGATAGATTTTGGCGTTGTTCGTAGAATTTGGAAGTTTCGAAGTTCATTAGGCTTGGATATGTGTGTAATTCGTGATTTTGATGTTGTTTGAGGTGATTTGATGATAGGACTAAATATATATGATATTGTGGGATATGTTGGTATGTTTGGCTGAGGTCCCGAGGGCCTCGGGGTGATTTTGGGTGCTTAGCGGATGGTTTGAGTTAAAGAAATGTATCTGAAGCTGCTGGTTCTAGTGTTTTTGGACCTGTGATAGGGAGCCTGCAGGTGCGATCCCGCAAAAGCGATTGAGGAGCCACAGATGCGGCCAAGAAGGAGTTGTGAAAAGTCCATATGTGCGAGGTTGTTTCCGTACCCATGATGATCGCAGATGCGATCTTTGGTCGCAGTGCTATAACTATTTTTTCGTAGATGTGGAATCGCAGATGTGCAATTTGCACCATATGGGCGGTTTTGCTGGGCAGAAAGTATAAATAGAGGACTTCGAGAATTCTTCTCATTTCCACATTTTTTAACATATGTTTTGGAGATTTTGAAGGAGAATTCAAGGTTTATCATTGAGGTAAGTTTCTTGAGCTTAACTATCCTTAGTAATGGTGTTTTCCCATTGATTTCCCCCTTAATTAGTGAGGTTTTAAAGTGAAAAATGGGGGTTAGGGCTTGGCATTTTTTATAACCGAATCCACTAGGCATTGTGCCTAGGGCTGATTTTCGTTGATATAACATATAATACTACAAAATGGAGAGGGACCTGAACCTTACCTCCACAAGTAAGATGAAAGTGCATTTGGTCAACCACATATGGCTACCAAATGCCACCTGAACACTATGAAAAGTTAGACCTATAAGGATGGTCCAATTGTCTATCCAACAATGATAGACAATTGGATTTATAAAAAAACAAGTGAAGTAAGTCTAGGTCAACTATACAAAGATGCACATGTGAGCCTAAAACTACTAAGCAAAAGAGTTGGAAGATATTATTCCATATACAACAACTTCTACATATAACAAACATGTAGAAATGTCCTAACAGAAGTGGTGAACATCCTATAACAATAGAAGGGGCTATCTTTCACTTTTCTTTAACATTGAATTCAAAGAAAGTTAAGTGGAAGATGGCTATCAAAAGAGCTCCAGGTGGAGTTTCACTAATCTGATGTTGTCTAGTGTTTCTGATAGAAGAGAGTGGGCAAAAAGATGGGCCAATTCCTGCTTCTATCTCCAAATTATGAAAACTGCTATGAATGAGCAGGATTGAGTGTCTGAGGCAGAGTTGGTTTCATGGGTGGCCTGCTGCTGTAAATGAGAGGTGACTTGTTGTGTAGCCAGGTGCAGGGAGGCAGTTTGCTGAAGATGAAAATGCAGGGAGTTGTAAGGATGGAGTTGCTGGTGTTTGAGTATTGATGTTATCCAAAACATGGGGACTTGGTGTGTTTGTATGGTGAGAAGGTGAGAGACTTGGGACAACTGATACATTTTCAGCAGAATGAGCATCTGGGATGCTGATACCACTGACTGAGAATGCATTAGTTGATCAAGTCATCTCCCTGTACTGCAAATGATAACAAATATGTTAGTGAAATGGGGGGTCAATCTCCAGGTTCTTGTGGCTTCTGGAGATAATTCTGAGGGTAGGGGAGATGTTGGATCCCTGATTTATGAAGAGGAATGGATGGCAGGTTCTTGTGTTGACTGTAATCAATTATATTGATGTTGCTTATGTTGGGAAGTTGAGCCTGTGTTAAGGAGCCATTACTGTAGGTTTGTGAGATCCTGTAATACTGTTGAGGACAGTTTGGTTGGTATGGATCTTTGAGCTAAGGATGGGATTTAAGGCAAGAGAGTGAAGAGTAATGGAGTTTAGCTGACTTATTAAGGGTTGTAGCAAAACCTTATGCCTTATTTTTGGACTTTGTGGGGAGTTATGTTATTAGCCAAGTGTTGGCATCAAACCATGGGTCATGAGTTGTGATCAATTGATATATTTCCAAAGGAATAAGCATTATAGATGCTAATACCACACTCTAGAAATACATCAATTTATTGAACACTAATAGGGAAGGAGAACATGCAAAAAAGAACACAAAGTCAGTAAAAAATTTGGCATTTCTGTCCAGGTTTTGGTTTTTATTGTTTTCTTGAGATTTCTGCTTGGTTGCATGAAATTTCTTGTGTACACTGATGCAACTTGAATGAGGGTGGGTGATTAGTGATTGGTGACTGTTGGTAATTGAGTTATTGTGGAAAAGTTTCTGTGTGTTTAGGTGTTTGGATATATTGGGTGCAGGAGGTTGGATTGGTAAGGTCACTTTGGAATTGGTGCTGGATTTGTAGGTGGTGGGTTGATGGTGGTCTGTGTGATGGATTTCGGGAGAAGAAATGCATTTTTGATGCCTTGTTGTTTGGGTTTTGGAGAAGTTGTGTTGATTTTGGTGGCTACAAAAGGAGGCATGTGATCCCTGACGTATCCTCATTAGGTGTAGAGGACACTTCAAATGGTATGCCAAGAGAAGGAATAGAAGAAACACCTACAAAAAAGAACACATGATTAGTGACAAACATGGGAATTTTGCCTCTATTATGTTTTTCCTAAAAGAGTTGTTAAGGGGTATTTTTAGGCTGTTGTGTTGGTTAAGAAAATAGGGTGTGATTGAGTGTATTTTGGTGGTGGATTAGATAGATAGTGGAGCTCTAAAAGGGTAGATGTAGTCAACCATAACCATGGGAAGATTTGGCAAAAGAAGAGGTAGAGGTCATATGTTCAGATGGAATTCTGAACTTGCTGATTTTCCTATGTCTTAATGCAGGGGTACCCAGAGAATCTTGATAGATCTGACCCCTTATGTGGTTGGGAAGTGAAGAGAGGCTGTTGAAACTGGCTAGGTCTGTGACGTCATGGCTTAGTTTGGATAGGGAATCAGCTGGGCAGTTGCCTTCTCTATACACATGTGAAGATTTGAAACTTTCACATTGATTGCATAGGTTTTTTTAATTTAAGCACTATACTGCCATGGCTATTGACCAAGGAGGATCTTTGTTGGTGGTCAACCATTGGATGAGGAGGGCAGAATAAGCTTCAAGGTGAATTTTTGTGAATCCATTATTCAAACACCACTGAATGCCCAGATTGCTGCTTCAGTTTCTGTATAATTGTTGGTTCCCTCACCCAAAGAAGCAGAAATGTCATGAATGAATTCACCATTCTGTCCCTGATGATAGTACCTGCCCCTATTTTTCCTGGATTGATTAATGCACTTCCATCACTATTTACCTTCACATAGCCAGGTTCAGGTGCATACCAAATGACTTGGATAGATGATGTTTGATGTTTGATCTCCTCAATGAAAGGGTACAGGGTGTTCCAGTTGGTAGGCCAAGAAACTATTGGGAAATTGTCTCTTAGAAGCATGTTGATGTGAGAATTGATGGCACAAAGTACCCTGGTTAGAGAGGTAATTTTTCCACCATATCTTGCACTGCATATATTTTTCCAAAGGCTCCAGCATATAATGATAGGGAGGGTGTCAAGAACCAATTTTTGGGCATCATTATGCCTCTGTTGCATCCACCATTTGATCAAGAGAATTCTCAAAGGCATATTTTCTATTTGTATACCAGCAATGCTTCCAAATTTGCCCTATAGAATTGTTGCAAAATTACCTTGATTGAAGATATGTTCTACTGTTTCATTGGAGTGCATGGAATAATAGACACATTTAAAGACAGTAGGGTTACTAAAAGAAAGAACCTTATCATCTGTTTGGAGCTTATTCCTAAGTGCTCTCCACAAATTGACGGACTATTTAATGGGGACCTTCTTGTGCCAAATCATTTTGTTAGAAAGATTTGGCTATTTCTTTTTCCTCAATAACTCCCAGCCTGATGCACATGAAAATTTACCATTTGTAGTTGGGAGCCATATGGCTCTGTCTGCAGTATCAAGGGTGAAATGGATGGTTTTTTGCATGATGAGAGGGATCATATGGAGGGGGGGTACTTCATTGATATTCTGCAGGCTCCATTGACCACCTTCCAAGAACTGAGAAACATTAATATTCCCAGGTCTTCCTTCATCAGTTCTAAGATAAGCCAAGGGCCCATCTCCTAGCCAATTGTCCCACCAGAAACTGGTTGTGCCAGAATGCAGTCTCCACTGAATGGCCTTCTCAACTTCTTTTTTATTAGACATTAGTCTTTTCCATGCTTGGGACTGGCCTGAATCCCATTTTTTGGATATAGGATAGGATCTTTGACAGTATTTGGCTTTGAGGAAAGAGCTCCACATAGAATTGTTGGTTCTAAAGTGCCACCATTGCTTGCATTCCATAGATTTGCAAACATCAGCTATAGATTTGAAGCCAAGACCACCTTCATTAATAGAGTAAGACAGTTTATGCCAGGAAGCCAATGGTATTGGAATCTGTCTTTTTCAATGCCCCAAAACAGGTTTTCCATTAATCTCTCAATTTGTTTCATGACAGTTTTTTGGAGGGCAGACATCAGAAAGGAGATGAATTGGAAGAGATTGAAGGACATATTTGATTAGAGTTGCTCTTCCTCCATATAATAGTATATTACCACGGCATACTTTGATTCTTGCTACCACTTTGGCAATGAGGTTGTTGAAGTGTGAAATTATCAATCTACCTATGTATAGAGGACATCCTAGGTAAGTGATAGGAGAGGCCTTCCGGGTAGAACCAGTTGCCCTTTGGACCCTTCTTATAGTAGGTTGCCAAGCACATGGGCCAGCCATGAAATGACTCTTATTCTTGTTGATCTGCTATCCATAAGTGTTCTCATACTTTTCAAGGATCCACATAATTCTTTGGAGAGATGATCTACTTCCAGATGAAAAGATAATGATATCATCTGCAAAGCTTAGATGATTGATCTGTGAGCCTTTTCTTTCCATGTAGAAGTCATTGAAGTGTTGATCATTGGTTAGTCTATTGAGCATTATGGATAGAAGTTCTGCTCCTATAATTAATAGTGAGAGTGCCAAGGGATCACCTTGTTTCAGACCTCTAGTAGAATGAAAGAAGCCACCTCTAAGACCATTAACAATGACTGAGTACCAATTGTTTGAAAGGGTTATCCAAATCATATCAATGATCCTTTCACAAAAACCCATCCTTCTCATCATAATGCATGTAAAGGCCCATGAACTTCTATTATAAACTTTGGCCATGTCAAGCTTGATCACCACATTGGAGCCTAAGTTTGGTTTTTTAATCCCATGAACCATCTCCTATGCTAGCATAATGTTTTCAGAGATGTTCCTTCCTTTTACAAATCCTGACTGGCTATCAGAGATGATTCTAGGAAGAATTGGAGCAAGCCTTGAACATATGACTTTGGAAATGACCTTGTTGATGAAGTTACTTAAGCTAATTGGTCTAAATTCTGTTAGTGAATTAGGGAATTCCACTTTAGTAAGCATGACTATACATCCATTAGTCATGTATTTAGGCATTGAGCTTCCTCTAAAGAAATCCAGAACAACATTTAGAAGATCCCTTTTGATAATATACCAACATGATTTGTAAAACTTACCATTCATGACATCAGGACCTGCATCCCTTGTAGGATTCAGAGAGAATACCACTTCTTTGAGTTCAAACATAGTTGGATCAGCAGTGAGGATGATATTATCTTTTAAACTGATCAAAGAGGGTTTGCAAGAAAGAAGATCCTCTCTAATAGGGCCTCTTGGATCAGTGAAAAGCTCTTGAAAGTAATCACATGTTGTATTACTAATGGTTGTATCCTCTTGTATCCAAGTTCCATTTTCATCCTTGATCTTGTGAATATACAATTTCCTTCTTCTTCCCCTGATTAAGCTGTGGAAGTATTTTGAGTTGGAACCTCCCTCCTTGAGCCATTGGAGTTGAGTTTATTGTTTCAAAACACTTTCCTCCAGCTTTAGGTATCTGATGTATTGGGCTTTGATCTCATGGAGGCTTAGTCTGTCTAATTCTTTATTTGTATTGGCCCAAGTCATTTCTGCTCTTTTAACCTGTTTCTCATACTCATTGGCCTTTTGGAAAATGTTGCCATATTGTTGCTTTGACCATTTACTTAGAGCACTACTCAAGGATTTGAGTTTTTGATGAAAAATCCACATGGGCTTGCCTTGTACTTCTTTTTCCCAGATTTCACTAACTAGTGGTAGGAAGTTCTCATTATCCACCCAGTAATTAAGGAACCTGAAGTATTTCTTACCATTTTATTCTCTTGCATTGATCTCCAACAAGAGAGGGTTGTGATCAAAACTGACAGCTGCTATGTGTGTGGCAGTAGTGTCTTGAAATGCAGTGAGCCATTGGCCATTAACCAACCCCCTATCAAGCCTTTTCCAAACTATAGCACATGGACCCCGACCATTAGACCAGGTGTATTTAGGTCCATAGTAATGCAGATCCACTAAGCCACAGTCTTCCACCATACTCAGAAATTCCAAACTTTTATTCATTTGGTAAGGCAGCCCCCCTATTTGTTCTTCAACACAAGCAATGACATTAAAATCCCCAATAACACACAAAGGATGAGTATCGGTAGTGGATTTGTGTCTCAAAGTATCCCATAGAGGTCTCCTCATGATTGGTTTGCATTTAGCATAGATGGCTATAATGTTGAGGGTGTTTTCATTTGCTACATGTCTCATTTCCATTGTTAGTTGCTGATCATCATGGTCTAAAACTGTAGCTGTGAATTCCTTATCCCGAAAGACCCAGATTTTGTTGTTAGTGTTTGAGGCAGCTTGGTGCATCGAGAACTGGAGTTTGAAGTAGTTAATATGGGAGTGATCAAGAAAGGGTTCTGGAACAGCTATGAAGGAAATATGGTGAATTTGTTTTAGGATTATGAGCCTTTCAATAGCCCTAGAGGTCCTAATTCCTCTTTTATTCCAAATGATTGTAGTTATCATTGGAAAGAGGAGGTTGAGTGTTGTTTTGGTGGGACACTGCTACTTCTAGTAGCTTTACTTCTTGTTAGCCTTAGGGAAGGTTTCAGTTTGAAAGAGAATCTTGTAGATACTCTATTATCTTGCTGAACATCACCATTAACTGTAGCAATCAAGAGTTCATAATGCTGTTTTGTTTCTGGCTCTTCATTTGTGAGATCATTTTCCTCTTCCTGAGTACCTCTTATCTCATCTTCTGATTGTATAGGCAAGTATTCATCTTCTTGTGGAGAGTATCTATTGAGAGGGCATTCCTCTAGAACCATTTCTAAAGGGTGCATGTGTTTGTGTTTTTGGAATTGTTGCCTGGAAAAGGGGTAAGTTTTTGGATTTTGGGAGAGGAATTTGTGTCACTTGTTGGTAGTTCAGAATCAGAAAGGTGATCTTTGTGTGTGAGAAAAGGTTGGGATAGGGAAGGGTTGGCTATTTCATTGTCTTTGAAAGTAGAATCACCATCCCATGCAGCCCCTGAATTCCATCTTTTTGGACAGCAGGACTCAAGAATTGATTGTCATCAGGAGGGTCGGATGGTTCCCTTATGACTATACCACAATTCTGTTTTTTCATTGCTTTTCTCTTCTTCTGACTAGGCTTGTTTCTTGTTTTTTTAAATTGAATATGGAAATCAGTTTCTGCATGGGCTTTTCCTTTAAGTAGAGCTCTCATTTCAACATCAAGGTCTTTTTCAGGAACCTCAATGCATTCATCAGAATTTTCAACAAGTGAGCTTTGCTCTTCTGCATCAAAAATAAGGTAGTAGTGGTTGACTGGTCATTCCTATGGTCATTCAATTGTTCCTCAGCAAAATTATGCAAACAGGAGGAATACCCACCCCCTCTGGCACCCCTTCCTGTCTATCTATGATTGTCTCCTAACATTTCTCCTTTCCTCCTTCAACCATAGTAGTAGAAGAAACAATTATACATTGGGGAATTGGGGGGAAGGGTTGATTCTGGGATAAGAATCTACACTCCTCTCCAGTTGAGCTGGAGGATTGATAGAAGGCATACCTGAGAGTTGTTGTTCCTGTTGGCTAGCCACTGTGGGCTTGACCTGCTTTTGTTGGATAGTTGTCTGCTTTGGAACATAAACTTGCTGTTGCTTTTTTCTTTGAGTGTTGCCTTTGAAGTTCTTTTTCTCTTGAATTTTCCATTCTTCTTCTGTGATTTCATCTACATCACTTTGGTGTTCTACTAATTTTTGGTGTTGTTCTGCTCTTGGTTTGTCATTTTGGTCTTGTGTATCCTCTTTGATTTTCCTTGTTGCTTATCGCCCTGAATTTGTTTGCTTCACTCTGCTTTATCTGTAGGTTTTTATAGGGTGTTGGTCTGTGAAGATGTTGTTGTAGTAGCTTCTTCCTCTTTTTTATTTTGTGCTTCAAAATTCCTGTGCTTTACAGGGAAGGCTTGTATAGAATGGCCTAAGTGCCTATAGTGAATCTAGTAGGTAGGGAGCTTTTCATATTTTACCTCAAGCCATTGGCCATCTCCATTCACATCCATGTCTTCATTATACCCTAACCATACATGGGATGGCCTATCTTTAGTGAGGTCAGTCTATATTTTTACCTTTACTACACTACCCCTGGTTTTTTAGAAGGATGACAAATCTAGGAAAAGTGCTTTCCCAATTAGAGATAGTAGAGGGGACAATATCTCCATGTAGTACAAATGCCATGGTAGTTTAGGAATCATGACCCACACTGGTACTATTGGGGAGTCTTCATTAGGCTTGAAAATGGGTTTCCATGCTTCTATTCTCATCATTTGACCTTGTATGTACATGTGTTGCTTGGTCCATACAGTAGAGTGATCATACTCATTGACCAAATCCATATAGACCGTATTTGCACTGAAGTGAGAAATTTTGACACCACCCATGAGCTTTGTCTGGGTTGTGAAGCTTTTTCTGATTACCTCTATCCTAGGCATGGTATTTGCGAACTTGCCAACCATTGTAAACTTGCACCTGTCAGTAAATTTCACCATGTAGTCTTCTCTTCTGAAGATCATTGCTGATTTACCTTGTTTGGTAGTAATAATAGGTGGGGAGAACTCAATGGGAGCCACTCCAGCCTCATGCATGGCTCTCAGTTTTGTAACATAGGACTGTGTTACAGTGGGAGGTGAAGGTGGTGGGTTTTCTGGTTGTTTGACTCTATTTTGAATGGGCTTAGGTTGGGTAGTGGTAGTGGTGGTTGTGGTGGATTATAGGGGATTATCCTGAGGTTTGTTGGGAGGTTTTTGATTTTTTCTGGAAGCATTTGGTCTCTCAATGTTAGAGGAAACTTTTGGATTGGAGGTGCAATTTCGTTTTTTAGGATTTATAGGGTCTGAGGGGGCTATGGTAACAACAGTAGAGTGATCAGCTTGGCTTTGATCACTGGCAGCAACTGCTGTAACCTGGTCGACTATCTGTGGAACTAGAACGCTCGATTGTAAGGTTGTAGCATTGGGGTGATGATCTAGTGCAGTAAGGGTAGTAAGCACATTGAGTGAAGCATTATAAAACAATTCCAAGTGGCCTGAAGCTAGTTACTCTCCTGCCACACCATTGGCCACCAACTGGAGAGGAACTGGATCTTTCAACGAGATGGACTGGTTCCTTAGGTGGATTGGTGTGAAACTTTAGTGGTAGAATCCTTGTGAGATATAGAATCAGTTTCAATCAAAGGAGCATGTTGGATTGGGCTAGAAAGGGGATTGGCATTTCGTCGAACATCACTGATGCTACAGTGCTCAGGGGCACCATTTTTAATATTCGATGAGTTTCGATCATGTAAAACTCCTTCCAAAAGGTTGGGAACGCTCACTTGAGGTGCAAAAACAAATTGGAATTGGTTTTGGGGCATGAATTTCACCGGAACTCCATGGCCAGCCAACTGATGAAGCTCTGAGCTTGTTAGATGAGTCTGGTGATCGATTCCCTCATTGAATTGGCTTGAAACTTTGTAGGGGTGATCCTTATATGTTGTATAAGGATCTCCAATGATTGGGAGAACTTATTTAAGGTTTTGAATTAGTTCTTGCATTTAGATACCACGTCCAAAGGTTGTTAAATTAGTTCTGCATTCTAGATACAATGCCTATAAGGTTTTAAATCAGTTCATGCATTTAGATATCATGCCTACAAAGTTTTAAATCAATTCATACATCTAGATACCATGCCTATAAATTTTTAAATCTGTTTCTGCATTTACATACCACGTCCTAATGTTGTAAAATCAGTTCTGCATTCTAGGAACCATGCCTATAAGATTAAAGTCATTTTGGCGTTACTTAGAACTCATGCCTATAGGATTTTACCATGTTTTAGCACTTAGAAATCATGCTTACATGGTTTAAGATAAAATCGGCCGCTAGAAACAGTAATTAGTTTACAACTTAGACACATGGTTTATAAAAAATTATCTCTGTTTATCATTTAGGCAATGTTGTAGGTTGATTGATTTCTGTGTTTTAAAACTGCTATTTTGCTACTGCTTGAAACTTCCCAGATTTAAGAAGTAATAAAATTAGTAGGCAAACGGATTAGGTATTTACTACCCCGCCTTAATAAAATTGCTGCATATGTTGTGCTCATCTAGATATCCTGCTTTAGCACTTTTAAATCATTTAAAACTATTTGTTTGAGACTTGCAATTGTTTTTCTATTTGTGGAGGTAAATATGAGTCTTTAATTGAATCTTTATGTGATAGTCCTATCTAACTTTTGTTTCTCACTTAGTTTTCTCCTTTTTTTGAACAACATAGGCGAGTCTAGAACTTCCTTCCTAAACACCTCCAGGGCCACAAGCAAGGGACGGGTAATGCATGCATAAGGCACATACTGGATACTATTAGAGCGCTTAGGTAACAATAATTAAGGGGAGGGTAATCGGGTAGTAAATATGATGACCTGTGCGCTAATTCTATGTTTGACACCCAACTTGGGGACAATTACCAAGTGTTGCACAGAAGTGATCTTATAGGCTAATAAAACTAGAACCATTTTTACCCCCGTTTGAATAATATCTATTTGCCTAAATTGCTTTGTTTGCTTATAAGACTAATTCACCTAATTCGAGTTGTAAAGACCCGGTCGGTCGTTTAAATTAACTGCATTTCCCATGTTTGTTTCTGCTATTATGAGTTGTCGGGAGGATTCGTTTGGAGCTTCAGAGAGTTTTGGGATACTTAGTCCCAAAATGTGAGCTTAAACTTTAAAATTTGGACTGTAGTCGGAGCAGTGTGGAAACGGCCTTAAAATAGAATTTTGTGGGTTCCGTTAGCTTCTTTGGGTGATTTCGGGCTTAGAGGCGTGTTCGGATTGTGTTTTGGAGGTCCGTAGCTTATTTAGGCTTGAAATGCCAAAAGTTAAATTTTCAAAGTTATCGGTTCGATTGAAAAATTGATATTGGGGTCGGAATGGAATTCCAGATGTTGAAGTAGCTCTGTAGTGTTGAATGTGACCTGTGTGCAAAATTTCAGGTCATTCGGACGAGGTTTGATAGACTTTTTGATCGAAAGAGAATTTTGAAAGTTTTAGGAATCCTTAGGCTTGGATTGGAGAGTGATTTGTGGTTTTAGCATTGTTTGATACATTTCAAGGGTTGGAATAAGTTCGTAAGATGTTTTAGGATTGGTTGGCATGTTTGGATGAGGTCCCGGGGGCCTCGGGTACTTAATAGAAGTTGAATTAGACTTGGGGAAACTCTGAAGTTGGCTGGATCTGCCATAACCGCACCTACGTGGATGGGACCATAGGTGCGGGCCCATAGAAGTGATGGGGAAACTACAAGTGTCGCTGGGCATTTGTGGCTCTGAAATCGCATGGGCGAGAGCTGGAGCGCACCTGCGAGACCGCAGGTGCGGTAGAAGAAGTGCAGTTGCAGCTTGGTGCTTTAAGTGAATTCTACAGATGTGCACCTGGGACTGTATGTGCGGATGCGCAGGTGCGAGGAAATGGCCGCAGGTGCAGAAACCCTAGGCCAGAACCTATATAAGGTATCTATGGCGATTTTAGCCTCTTATTTCACTATTGTATCCAAGAATTTAAGCTTTTGGGAGGTTTTTGAGAGAGGATTCAATGGAGCTTCAAGGAGGTAAGATTTTTGGAACCCAAACTCGTTATTATGGTATTTTCTACTAATTTAACAGGAAATTTATGAAAAATAAGGGTTAAATTTGGAGGTTTAGGGTTTGAAATTGGCAACTTGGGATTGGGGATTTGAGGGGATGTTTGTGGTTCGATTTTTGTGTATTTTGTATGTATGAACCTGTGAGAGTCTGGGCATTCTAGTTTTGTGAATTTTATCTGATTCCGATACGTGGGCCTGGGGGACTTTTTGGGCAATTTTCCTAATTTCGCGTGTTAGCTTCGAATTAATTAGTTGAATTAGTTACTTGAAGTTATATTTACATTATGCAATGCAATTACTTTGAATAGATTTGGGCCATTTGGAGTCGGTTACTCGTGGCAAGAACGTGATTTCGAGTTGATTGAGTTGGTTCGAGGTAAGTGGCCCATCTAACCTTGTGTGGGGGAACTACCCTAAGGATTTGGTATTATTGATATATGAAATGACTTGTACGTGAGATGACGAGTGCGTACATGTGCTAATTGTTGAAATCCTATTTTCCTTAAGTAACTATAACTGTATTTTTCTTCCTGTTTATACTACTTGCATTTTATGCCTACTGTTAGCTTAGGAAAGCATGTCTAAGTGACTTAATTGCTTTACTTGTTCAAACTGCTTTATTTGAATTCTGTGCAGCATGCTAGGTTAGAAATACCTGTTTTACCTTGGTATGCAATTGGATTGAATTGAATATTCTTCGTGATGTTTCTGTGTGTTTACTTTGGGAATACGGGCGATATCCCGGTAGATCACCCTTGCCTGTTTATTTGGGACTACGGATTGATATTCCGATAGATTCCCCTGCACAGTTATATTAGAACTACGGGATGACAATCGGTAGATTTTCCCAGTACTGGATATTTACATTTGGGTACTATGGATTAGGATTTCGGTAGATCCCCCGTGCACTATGAGTTGTACTACGGGACGACACCTAGGAGATCCACTAAATATTTACATTGGGGACTACAAGAAGATATCTTGGTAGATCCCCGATTGCTGGATATTTATATTTGGAGACTACAGGACAATATTCTAGTAGATCCCCAATTGCTATCTTTGTGTGGAGTTACAATCCTTCTGTGATTTTTCTCTCCGTTGTATTTGTTGTTATCCTTATTATCATGTGTTACTTCATACTGTTTATATATATATATATATATATATATATATATATATATATATATATATGAGACTGGTAGAGCCCTGACCTTCCTCATCACTACTCGACCGAGGTTAGGCTTGGAACTTACTGGGTACCGGTGTGGTGTACTCATCCCCTTTCCTGCACAAGCTTTTATGTGCAGATCCAGGTTCTTCGGCTCAGCCCTACTATCCTTGAGGCAAGGCGATTCTTCAGAGACTTTGAGGTATATCTACCGCGTCCGCAGACCGAGGAGTCCCTGTCCATTCTCTCTTGTAGCTATAACCCTTCTGTATTTCCTTTGATTTAGACATTCTGGAGTTAGAGCGCGATGTGGTATCCATAGCTTGTGATTTCACGAGATTCTGGGTTTTGGGAAATCTTTTCAGTAGAGAGTGTGTATTTGTATATGCCGAGCGTCATCTTAAACGTTTTCACTATGTTTATCCGCAATTTCTACTAGTTTTTATTTGTTGTTTCCTTTTTCTGCAAATTGTTAGACTTACCTAGTCGTAGAGATTAGGTTCCATCACGATAGTTCATGGAGGGTGAATTGGGGTCATGACACGAGTTTGGCCGAGACCCACTATTGTGGACCTCGAGGGGTGCCTAGCACCTTCCCCTCAAGGTTATTTCAAACCCTTACCCAATCTCTGTTAATGCAAATCGGTGTATGAGTTATTTGCTTTAGGTTCCCTAACGCACCTTAAATCCGTTAGGTGGAGACTCTTCAAATTTCATACCCAATTCCCAAAAGGAAATGAGTTGTCCCAAAGAAATATCGAAATCCGGAATCCGCGAGGAAAAATGTGGTGCGACAATGTATGAACTTAATGAATGAAATTATGTATTGGCTATTATATAGTCGGTCAATATAAGTGTAAAGCTCAATAATTTAATTAACATTAGCGTTGTATATGACTACAACCTTAGTAAATGGAATTATATTGTTACTATCAATATCTACTTATTATTATGGTTTGAATTAAATAATTTAACAATGCCAAAATGAACATTACACAGGGACATTAATTCATTAATATTTCATAATTACATTTCTAATTATATCCCAAATATAACTATTGGTGTCAAAGTTAACATTACATGTGGACTAATTATGCAAAATATAGATTTTAATTAGCTTCCAGATATGTATTTTACTATACTTTATGGTCAAACACCCGCGCACCTTACGAGATCCGTCAGAGGCCGGGGCCGGGGTGAGGCCGTGTATGTGCAGGCGGTGTAGCTGGATCACCCGCGCGAGCTGCTACAGAGGAGCCACCAGTAGTTCCAGCTGGAGCCCAGGCACCTGATACGCCTACTGCAACTACTACTCCAGCACTTCAAGAGACCTTAACAGAGTTCCTGAGCATGTTTGGTATATTGGTTCAGGCGGGGTTGACTCAGGTTATACCCATTACTTCACTGATCGAGGGAGGGACCCAGAATCCTATCGCCCCCAATCCAGAGCAGCGAATTCGCATTGGTCAGGTTCCAGGTGTCATGGCGATATAGCCTATGGTCCTATTTCAGCGGGTGGTGAATCTCTCATCGAGTAGAGGACATGTGGGTCCAAGAGAGAGAGGGCAGACGAGGTCAGGAGAGAAAGTATAGGGAGGCGAGGAGACCTCGTAGACCGAAGAGATTTATGGGCCCTTATTTTGGAGGAAGATTACAGCATGGTAGAGGTTTTGTGTGTCAACCAGATCAGTTTGCGTTTCAGGCTTTGCATAATGTTTCAGGTGTTCAAGGGTCTCAGAGTACCCGTACCGCGTAGTTCCTACTACCACAATGCTATGTGGTGAGGTATTTCCATAGGGAAGGGTGCACCTACACAGACTTCTCAGCCACAGCGTGATCCGCAGAATTCCTAGGCTATGATTTCAGCACCAGTTGATACCCTACTTGCCCCGCCAGCGAGAGGTGGAGGCCGGGGAGGTAGAGGTCGCCCTATAGGGTAAGGCCAGGCCAGATACTATGCCCTTCCTGCCCGTACCGAGGATGTCGCCTCCAATTCTTTCATCACAAGTATTGTCCTAGTTTGTTGATCGAGGCCAACCTTGTACTACTATAAAGTAGTAAGAGAGGTCGAAGCAGCTTTTACCCGATAAGGTCGGGATCGATTTTCCCAAGGAGCTAGAGATTGGAATTGAGTTTCTATATAAGTTAGAGTTGCCTAATTGTTCCTAATTGCACTTCTAAACATTTTTGGTATTTTGATTTAACTTCTGAATTTAAACTACTAAGATGCCAAATTGAGCTAAGTTAAGCTAAGAAAAGACTATTGAAGATGTTCTAATTAGTTAAAAGGCACTAGGGGAGTGACTTTCACCTTGGTGGATAATTAACGGGTTCTCGTATCTAAGGCTAGGTTGCCATATTTGGGGATCACGATATAACCATTGCACGATTCTACTCACTCTATACCTCTCGGTAGTTCAAGTGATTTTGCACTAATTGACTTTCTCAAGATTAATTGGGTATGATCATTTGTGCAAGCAATTGAGGTTCAAGTTGTGTATTAGGATCTCTCAGTTTAACCCTTTAATTGGGGCTATCAATTCTCTTGAGTGCGCCCCAATTCCTTATAGGACTAATTATAGAGACTTAGGCTTTCTTTCTCAAGAAGTGCCAAATTCAACAAAGCATAAACTAGTATTTGCAACCACTAATTCCACCATAAAACTATAAATTAGTCCAAATATCAAACCCCCATAGACATTCAAACCTTAAAATACAAGACCCATTAATTACTCACATTAGGGTTGAGCCACAACCCTAGATGATGGGTCTAGCTACTCATGATAATGGAGAAAAATAAAGAAATAGATGAATATAAACCCATAAAAATTAAGTTACTAATTAAAACTTGAAGATTCACTCGTAAAACTATTGTAAAATTACTCCAAATGGCAAGAAAACCCTATTTACTAGCGCAACACAGCTGTAGAATCTAACTGATGACCTAAAAATGGGAAAAGAAACTACTTATACTAGGCCAAAAATTTTTGGACAAAAATACCCCTACGGGGATAGTACGGGTTGCACAAAATCGAGTGCGGCCATACTAAGGCTCTTAGCTGAAAATCCTGCTATGTGAAAATGGCGACCGCGGACCTTACGAAATGTACCGTGGCCGCGGTGGCTCCTTTTGCGGTCTGCACAAAAATGGAACGCGGACAGTATTGGCAATAATCCTCCCATTTGACAACTCTCTAAAGTTGAGCTCTGCGGACCGTACACAACCGAGTGCAGCCGCAATGAAGTCAATGCGGACCGCACAAAATTTAGTGTGGCTGCTTGCCTAGAATTTAGCACTCTCTAAATCTCTTTATTACGAACTGCATTGAATGGAGTGCGGCCGCATTGCTTTTCTGCCTGAGATGAGTACTCTCTAAATCTCTTCCTTGCGGACCGCACTAGCCCTGTTTGACTGAGCTTGGTCTTGTCTTGGTACATGTGCAAGTTTCACTCCTATTTTAACTATTTTTTGACACCTTGTCACCTTGATGATAAAACCTGCAATCAAGCAGAACTTGTGAGCCTTTTGGGACAATTTTGTACACATTTATAATCAAAACTTAAGCAAGAAGGAGTGTAAAATGCATCATAATCCCTAGTTATCATTTGTCATAGAGATGCACCGGTTTTATTCGATCCAGGCTCCACCTATTCTTATGTGTCTTCTTATTTTACCCCACATTTGGGTGTGACTCGGGATTCTTTGAGTTCCCCTACTTATGTTTCTACTCCTATGGGAGATTCTCTTGTTGTGGACCATGTTTATCGGTAGTGTTTGGTTGCTCTTAGTGGTTTTGAGACTAGAGCCGACTTATTATTGCTGAGCATGGTAGATTTTAATGTTATCTGGGGCATAGACTGGTTATCCCCCCATTATTTTATTCTTGATTGTCACGCCAAAACCGTGATGCTGGCTATGCCAGGTGTACCGCTAGTTGAGTGGAGGGGTACTTTAGATTACACTCCCAGTAGAGTTATTTCTTTCCTTAAAGCTTAGCAAATGGTTGAGAAGGGGTGTGATGCGTATCTAGCTTATGTAAGAGAGGTCACTATTGATACCCCTATATTTGATTCAGTCCCAGTAGTACGAGATTTCTCTTGTGTGTTTCCAGCTGATCTTCCGGGCATGTCGCCCGATAGAGATATTGATTTTGGCATTAACTGTTGCCGGGAACCCAGCCCATTTCTATTCCTCCGTATCGTATAGCCCCAACTGAGTTGAAGGATCAGTTACAGGAATTGCTTGATAAGGGTTTATTCGGTCCAGTGTATCTCCGGTCTTGTTTGTAAAGAACAAGGATGGTTACATGCGTGTGTTCATTGATTATCGCCAGTTGAACAAAGCTATAGTGAAGAATTGTTATCCTTTGCCTCGTATCAATGATTTGTTTGACCAACTATAGGGTGCACGCGTATTTTCTAAGATTGACTTGCGTTCAGGTTACCATCAGTTGAAGATTCGGGAGCCAGATATCCCGAAGACTGCTTTCAGGACTCGGTATGGTCTTTACGGGTTCCTTGTTATGTCATTTGGACAGACCAATTATCATAACCCATACCGATAGGCCGTAACGGGTGCCTGAGTCCTACCTGTCAAACACCCCTAAGCATGCGTCTAGGATACGAACCTGTATAATATCTGTTGAATTACGAAGATAACATACATGAAGGAAACCTGCCAACAAGGCACATGTACGTATATATGAAGAATACAGTGGGCAAGCCGGCAAGACTGCAATATACAATTATACATCCAATAATTGAAAGCCGACAAGGCCACATACAACCCAACTAGACATACTGTCTACAGACCTCTAATGGAAATATAACTGTACAAAGACGAGACTGAGCCACGTCATTCCCATATCCGGATCAAGTGGAGCACGCCAACTCTCGCTGATTAGGAATCCTAAGAAGAGGAACCGCCATCTTTCCTACTTGCACCTGCAGGCATGAAATGCAGGCCCCGTAAAATAGGGCGTCAGTTCGAAAAATGTACTGAGTATGTAAGGCATGAAAATTAGTACGTAAAAGACATGGATGAAACATGGAATATAGAAATACGTCTTTAAATCTGAATAAATTTATAAATTCTAAAATAATTATAATGTTATGCATGTGCGTATAAATATCGTGACATGCATATGTATGGGTTTATATTATATCATAAAGCCACTGAGGGCATCCCATCATATGTCTCGACCACTGTGGGCAACATCATCAACATATACCAGCTCATCAGGTGGTGGTTCATATATAACACCGTAACCTTTTCCCATATCGCATATACATATATTTTTATATATACTCGTATATAACGCCATCTGGTCATGGGTCAATGCACATGTATAAATGGGTGAAATGCATGAAAAATACGTAATAATCTCAATATTCCTTTCGGATAAATTTTTTCAATTGCGTATTATTCTGAGACCTATGAACAGAAGATAGTAATAATTCTCATGGGGAATTAAAAATATAGACACCCCTAATATTTCTATGAATAGAGTAATTTATGAAAACTATGTGTTTGCTTGTTTCTTCGGTATAATTTGGACCACGCCGAAAGAAAGAGAGGATGGCCTTAACATACGTGGAGTAGGGAAAACTCAGTATAGTATTCCGTTGGAAACCTTCGTGGATTGAACTTAGACCCCTAAAAATCGGATTAAGCTTCTGTTTTTTTTTAAAACGAAATTTGCTTCTGCTTCAACGATTCCTTTGAGCTAAATTTGAAACGACATTTGCTTCTGAACTTGGCGTCGAAATGCTTGAACCAAGAAAGAATGGTTCTTGCATTAGGAATGTTTTGGTCATTTCTTGGTTCTGGCAGCGTTAGACTTTTTGTTTGAAACCCATTTTCTAGTTTTCTAATTGTAGTAAGCATGACTATATTTTGAATGATATGTAAATATAAGTATGAGATATCTTTTTCTTTGATCCTTGGTTGCCACATATTAAATGACTAAGGAGTCATTGTGGCCAACAGTCACATTTTTGGAGGATAGATTTTATTTAATTTTATTCACTTATTAATTAATCGGGTATTGTTCTGTTACCCGGTAATTAACTAATTTCTCGCATATTTAAGAATTGCCATAAATTACTTACAATTCTACTATTTTTTTTTATACTCCATACGTTATACTAAAGTGGTCATATAGTACCTTGCACGGTACTAGTCCATAATTATCGGGTATTATTGCTCGACCTGTATTTTAAGCCTAATCGGCCACTTTCAACGAAACTCGTTTTCTTTAATTTGTGTACCATTTATCCTTCATGACACTTCTTTATCTCTTGTTACAAATATCATAAATATGTTAACGTCAAGATGATCTCATCCCCGATTCTACGTCAGTTAACTGAAGACGAAACTTTTAATGTACGAAAACGCGAGATGTAACACCAATGCCCCGGTAGACTTCATGCATTTGATGCACAATTTGTTTTGGCCATATCTTGACTCGTTCGTCATTTTCTTTATTGATAATATTCTGGTATACTCCCGGCGTCGGGAAGATCATGAGCAGCACCTGAGGACAGTGCTTTAGACTTTGAGAAAAAAGAAGTTATATGAAAAGTTCTTGAAATTTGAGTTTTGGTTGTATTCCATGGCACTCTTGGTCATGTGGTATCGAGTAAGGGGATAAAGGTGGACCCGAAGAATGTTGAAGCAGTGCAGAGTTGGCCAGACCATCCTTTGCTGCAGAGATCCATAGTTTTTTGGCTTGGCGGGTTATTACCGTCAATTTGTTAAGGGATTTTCATCTATTGCAACGCCTATGATCAGACTGACCCAGAAGGGTGTTCTGTTCCAGTGGAAGGAAGAGTGTGAGGAAAGCTTTCAGAAGCTCAAGACAGATTTGACTTCAGCCCCAGTTTTGATATTACCTACAGGTTCGGGGTCTTATACTGTCTATTGTGATGCCTCGAGGATTGGCCTTAGAGTGGTAATGATACGAGATGGTAGGGTGATTGCCTACACATCCAGAAAATTGAAGGTATATGAGAAGAATTATCATGTCCATGATCTCGAGTTATATGCTATTGTTCACGCCTTGAATATATGGCATCATTATTTGTACGGTGTTCCTTGTGAGATCTATGTTGATCACCGGATTTCCAGCATCTGTTCAAGCAGAAGGACCTTCATTTGCACCAGAGGAGGTTGTTAGAGTTGTTGAAGGACTATGGTATCACTATTTTATATCACCCGAGCAAGGCCAATATGGTGGCCGATGCTTTGAGTCACCGGCCGGAGAGGCCCATGGCAATGGATTTTCATGCCTTAGCTAGTCAGTTTGTGAGATTGAATCTTTTGGATCCCAGTCGGATCATAGCTTGCATGGTTTCTCTTATTTATTTGATCGTATCAGGGAGCGTTAGTATGATAACCCTCATTTGCTTTTCCTCAACGATAAGGTTCTGCAAGGTGATGCCAGAGATGTGATTATTGGTAATGATAGGGTATTAAGGATACAGGGTCGAGTACCCAATGTTGATGGGTTTCAGGAGTTGATTCTAGATGAGGCCCATAGTTCGTGGTATTCCGTCCACCCGGGTGCGGCAAAGATGTATCGGGATTTAAGACATCACTATTGGTGGAGGCGGATGAAGAAAGATATAGTTAGGTTTGTAGCTTGGTGCCTCAATTGTCAGCAGGTGAAGTATGACCACCAGAGACCGGGTGGGTTGCTTCATCAAATAGAGATTCCAGAGTGGAAGTGGGAAAAGATCTCCATGAACTTCGTAGTTGGGCTCCCACGGACTTTGAGGAAGTCCGATGCCATTTGGGAGATTGTGGATCGGCTGACCAAGTCCGCGCATTTCACTCCTCTGTGTACTACTGTTGCCTCAAGTAAAGGTTAGTTTTGAAGACTGATAAAGGAACTCATGATGAACCAAGTCCATCCCTCAGGTGCACAAAAACGGGCAGATTCAAGCATGCGGGTTTCACGTAAAAGAGATAATCTTAAGTTGGTGTATTTAATATCTCCTGGTCGAAAAGGTTGCATAATTGATAAGGAGAAGGACTCCTTAATCAAAGAGAACACTATTCAAGATAGGGAAGGAGTTAGAAGTTGAAATCAACTAGAACTCTTCTACCAAGGAAGAGTTGCATCAGAACTCTAGTTATTTCTTCATCTACTAACTCTATAAATTGCAGGATGTTCTCACATTAAAGGGTTGCACAAAAATGCAGAAGTTAAACGTGAATTGGGAGCAAAATAGCAAGGCTTTTTGCAAGCAATTTGTGTGTGATTCAAGTGTGCAAACCTGAAGCTACATGAACAAGATTGAAGAACCAGCTCCATAAAGAGTTTTATGTGTCTTTCTTTATTTCTAGTTCAATTGTTGTAGGTGTTTTCATATTGTGCCTTTCAGATTTTATAGAAGCAATTGTATAGGTATTTTAAGTATTCAGTTTAGAGTTAACTTGAATTTGTCGCAGTAGTTAGAGGCTGGTTGCCACAACGGGATTAGAGTTAATCCTTAGGTTTACAAAGAGTTTTGTAAATGCAGTTTTGGCTCTGTGATTTTAGTGGAAGTTTGGAAAAAATCCTACTGAGTAGTAGGTCGTGGTTTTTTCACCTTTTGAGCCCGGTGCTTTCCACATAAAATCTCTGTGTTCTTTATTTTATGTACTTTTAATTCCGCAAACAGCAGTCGTTAGTATACCTAGAAGAACCAGGTCCTTCCAGAAGCAGTTTAAGCAAAAATTGGGTATCACACAAATAAACCCCCCGTCTTGTGTGGTATTGACGTTTAGAACATCAATTGGTATTAAATCAGGTTATCCTTGAAGAGGTTAACACCTTAGGAAAAGATCAACATGAGTTCACCACCTGGCAACTGGAAAGGGAAATCCACTGATAGGCCTCCACTCTTTAATGGCCACTACTACTCTTGGTGGAAAAACAGGATGAGAGATCACATCATAGGAGAAGACTATGAACTCTGGGACATAATTATTGATGGTCCTCTAGCAACTACAAAGAAGAATGCTGAAGGAGTAGATGTGTCAAAGACAAGAGCTGACTGCACTGCTGAGGACTTGAGGAAGTGGGAAAGAATGCGAAGGCCAAAAAATGGCTTATGTGTGGACTTGGTCCAGACGAGTATAGTAGAATTCAAAGTTGTACCACTGCTAAGGAAATCTAGGACACTTTGCAAGTGGCTCATGAAGGAACACCTCAAGTGAAGAGGTCTAGAGGAACACTGTTGTATTCTCAATATAAGAATTTCACCATGAAGGAATGGGAAACCATCCAAGAGATGTATATAAGGTTCACCACACTAACTTAAGTCTCTTGAAAGGGTTATTCTTGAAGAAGACAAAGTTGAGAAGATTTTGACAAGGGTACTGCCAATCTCTTGGGAAAGCAAAATCACAGCTATTCAGGAATCAAAGAACATTGCCACTCTCAAGCTGGATGAACTAATTGGAAATATTAATACCTATGAACTGAGAAGGAAAACCATGAAGATGGATGCACCCAAGAAGGAAAGGAGCATGGCATTCAGAGTCACTGAAGGTGCTGATCTAGAGGAGGATGAAATGACCATGGTCTCAAAGGATTTCAAGAAGTACCTAATGAAAGAAAATGGTCTTTAAAGAAGTGGAAGCTACAACAAACCAAGGGTTCCTGAAAAACAAACCAATGAGGGGTGTTACAAGTGTGGGAAGACTGATCACCACATCAAAAACTGCCCTCAATGGGAAATTGAATGGAAAAAGGAAAGAGCTGAACGAAGGAACAGGAAGAAGGAACAGGTGCATCACAAGAAGAACAAAGGTTCAACAAAGGCTATGGTTGCAGCTTGGGGTGAAGCTCAGATGATGACTCAGAAGATGAAGATGGAGATGAACAAGCACTTATGGCAATTGGAAAATCCGATGAGGAATCTGAGGTAAGTAT